>JBAMJV010014084.1:0-12500 GCA_037951105.1 Echinarachnius parma
GCCGCAGGCGAAAAAAAATCCTTAGACATGGGTCCATTTTTCGCAAAAGGACCCTTAGATGTGGGTATGAGTTTGGAGGTCTCAGCCGCACACCCCCGTCCGACTATAATCTGAGTACCCCCCGGGGCCAAATCAATACCTTGACAGTGACAGTGGCGTAAAGCGTGAACAGTCGGACCTGGGGGGGGGGGGGGGGGGGGGCTGAGAATTCGGGGGCTCACTCTAGTTTTGTAAATTATTTTCCCTTAGATTGAATTAAGGGGGGGGGGGTGCCCCCTAATCATTATCATCGCTAATCATTTTTGATCAGATGATCAGATGATAACATCCCATAAATTAGGTCAGTTTCCTATACGTGACCTGAAATGACCTAATGGTCAGACTGAGGGCCTTATTCTGTACAGTACTGCATTTAATGCTATGTTGTTTTGTTTAATTTATTTGTTTAGTTCTAGTTTTGTCAAATCATTATAGGGGGCACACACCCCCGTGCCCCCGGCGCTACGCCACTAAAATAATCCTTTGTTCTCATATTATACCAATGTGTATGTGTATTATACTAGCAATAACTAGCTGCCTTGAGAAGGTCGTTATTTTCCTCGCCCAACCAGACAATAACACTGAGTCATTTTTGTAGTCTACACAATAATTAAGGGGGTTCTATCGAATCGATCAGCTGAAGAGCAGATTGGAACCACTTCTCACGCAGTAAAACCTCCCGTTCAGAATGAACTCTTTGCCGCATTGGGTTTCCACTCTCGCTGGACAGCTCCCAAAATAACATACAGCAAGCAACTCTGTAGAAAAATGGCGACCGGCTGTTGTGGGGTAAAGCGTCAAAAAGTGTCGGCTCCTCCCGATAATGAGGGAAACCAACATGGATCTTCTTCGTCTTCTTCAACTAGAGACTATGTGCCGTCGGCCAGAAATGGTTCGGCGGTTATACCTCGACAAAACGGCCTTACAAACGGACTGAATTCCAATGGTCTATCTCGCATTGTGTGTGAAGAGATGTGTTATTTTTGCTTCGAGACTCTACAACGGCATTTACACAGCGATGGCCCCCCGCAGACGCCCCGCTTTACCGACAAACCTTTGTAAGTGAAACTGTGCAAGTGCTTTGCCTTTGAGTTTGAGTGTGACCGCATCACACACAAAAAAACATAATTAATTCAACACAGCCACTAACATTTTAAAGTATTTTATAAAGCTATTTTCCTTTTGCATTGCAATCCATCCGAATATTCCATTTCCAAGTCAAAACAAAATATTAACTTAAATAATCAGTCGATGTGAATTGTAATAAGTTTACTTTTGACTTTTGTGAATGTATGAGTCTGTGACTATGCTATGTGACATGTGTAAATACTATCTAATTAAACTGATTCATGATCACTAGTGGTGTAGATTTCGGGAGTATTTCCCTCCCGGGACTCGCGATAATTTTTCGGGCGAGTCACGGGTACCCGAAATTTACCCATTTGGGAAAACATGGTTTAATACATTGCATCCCATGAGTTTATAATGAACTGAATGATAACTAGCATATTATTACAGAGTGCATGAACACAAAAAGGACAGAAAAGAAAATGGGAGTGGGCAGATTACTCGGGCGTTCAAAGAGGGAAAAAGGAAAGAAAAGAAAATGAGCGTGGGCAGATAACTCGGGCGTTCAAAAAGGGGACTTTTGCTTTTTTTCGGGATATCGAGTATCGATTTTTGCGCCCGGGACTCAACATTTTTCGGCGGGACCCGGGTACCCGTGACTCGTCAACAGCCTTAATGATCACTCAGTCTCAGTTGTATAAATGTTGTTATTATCAGTTGAAATGTTAACATAACACTATTATTTCCCCTCTTCTCCTTAGTCTCCTAAGTCCAGTCTGTGGTCATGTTAACCTACTGTAGAACTAGAACGGAACCAACAATAAGTAACTTAGACTTAGTACTTATCTACATGGCATGGCTGTATATGAACCATATTTCTAAAGACTACAGTGTGTTATGTATCAATGAGGCATTGTAATAAAGTTTGGTTTATTTGTATTCAAGTTGAATGTAGTGTCGGGGACTAATAATTATGGTCATTCGTTTATTATTATTAATATTTTTATTTTTTATTTGAAGTCTATTATTTGTAACCCGGGAGATGGGAACGAGAAGCAACAAATTGACATAATCTACAAGGCTGAATATATGAACACAGGCCCGGGGCCACTGAAATTGTACTTCTTCTTCTTCTTCTTCTTCTTTGGGTTAATCTGCCTCCTTCAATCCTGAAGATTCTTGGAGATACTTTGTGCCAGCAAAAATGTATAAAAGTCATATTTTGGTGGCCCTATTGGGCAAGCAGGTTTTCAATCCGACATGGACAAAATTAGAAAAATCTTGTTTTCTTCCATGTCATGCTTCATCTATAATCACAGGTTTGAATCAGGAAAGAGTGATATTTTGAATAGTAAAAATTTTACTCATGAAATAACATTTTCAGGCCACCAGAAAAGGGGAATTCACTGGCCTGACCAGGCCACTGACAAAAAAGGTAAGTGTGGGGCCCTGCTTTACAGTTTGTCATCTATCAATCAGAGTTCAGACATTGAGATCAAGTTTGTTACTCGTATATATATAATTAATTCAAGTTATATGTTTAATGTGGAGACTTTGGGTCATTTATTCACTATTATTCTCTTCTCCCCTTTCTCTGCAGTCCATTATTTGTAACCTGGAAGATAGCCAAGGAGAAACATTTACATTGTACAGGGCTGAATATATGAACAATTACAGGTTTATCATAGATCTGTCAATCAGACATTTGTGATCAAGTTTGTTATCCGTGTTTATTTACTTATGTCAGGGACTTAGGGTCATTCATTCATTTACTACAGCTCCTGTTCTCCTGTTAACATTTGTTTCTCTCCAGTCCATTATTTTGTTGTCTGGAAGATAGGCAAGGTGAAATGTCTATGCCGCTGTAAAGAAACCATGACAGGTTGTCATCTGTCAATCTGTAATCAAGTTTGTTATCTTTGTAATGCAAGTTAAATGAAATGTCAGGGACTTAGATTCATTCATTCATTCATTCATTTTCGTTTTATAATGTTTTCTCTCCAGTCCATTATTTGTTACCTGGAAGATAGGCAAGGAGAAGCGTCTACACGGCTGTATATGAACCATTACATGTTGTCATCTGTCAATCAGACATTAGACATTGTATTCAAGTTGAATTAAATGTCAGGGACTGAGGGTCATTCATTCATTCATTCATTCATTCATTCATCCATCCATCCATCCATCCATCCATCCATCCATCCATCCATCCATCCATCCATCCATCCATCCATCCATCCATCCATCCATCCATCCATCCATCCATCCATCCATCCATCCATCCATCCATCCATCCATCCATCCATCCATCCACTCACTAATAGTTCTCCTTTCCTTGTTTTTCTCCACTCCAGTCCATTATTTGTTACCTGGAAGATAGGCAAGGAGAAGCGTCTACGCGGCTGTATAGGAACCTTCACGGCTATGAATCTACACGATGGTCTCAGGGAATATGCAATATCTAGGTAAGGCACAATATAATTAAAACTCTGCTAGCTTAGATTCACACTCGCTAAGTTTGGTGGGCTGCTGCATAATCTATGCAAATGGGATGAAACATGTAGTATAGTTTGTATAGTATGCCTATTACATGTGTATGTTTATTATTTTTTAATATCTAAACTGGGCCAGAAGTGTGTAAATAAAGATTAGCTGTAGATAATAAAATAAATAAAATATCAAATATCTCCAACTATGGTTATCTGGGCTAGTTTGTGTTACCTGTGATTTGCCTTGATAAAATCAGTTGTTTTTGCCTCTTATCTTACAGCACCAACTTTATGGAACAATTAATTTTTTTACATCTCTGGACTCTCAATCTTTTAAAACTATATTAAAAAACTTATTTGTATTCACTAGTCATAATCTATTGTAAGTTTGTTTATTGTTTTATTGATTAGTCTGTAATTGATCTTTCTTTTGTTCTTTCAATTTCCCCCCACTTTTAAAGCACTTTAAACATTACGTTTTTCAAATGCTTTGTGTCCCAGTCAGGCAATTAAAGCAAAATAATTATCGTGGCCCAAAACTAAAGTCCAGGCTAGTAGCCCCAAGAAAAGAAAAAACGTGAGAAATTTTGTTATATTTGGTTGCTCGTTCGGGTCAGTGGAAAGTAGCATCAATGAATTTGGGTGGTCTGAAGCTAATTTTTAGTGGCCCAGGGCCAGCGGCCTGTGCTAATTTTAAGCACTGGTATTTAACATACAGTACTTTCTAAATCGTGTATTATAATTATCTTTGCAGTGCGTTCAAAGACACACGATTTCAACCCATCACCAGAGATGAGATGCCCCGCCTTCACGTCTCCGTGTCCTTACTCCGTCACTTTGAGGATGCTCAGGACTGGGAGGATTGGAGGGTAAGCTTTTTACAATACAGTCACATCCAATGGCGTAGCGAGGGGGAGGGGCATGGGGGTATGTGCCCCCCCCCAAAAAAAAATTAGTGGATAGATGCATGTTTGAAGCGAGCAGGCCGAAGTGTCATTATTACGCACAACTATACATGCATGCTGAAACTCGTATGGTTGTATAGTTTTAACCAATCACAATACAGGAAACTATACAACTATGCAACTATACATCTACTCATATCCATTCGATAATTGTATGAGTTGATGTGTAGTTGTATAGTTACGTGTGTTGTGATTGGTTAAAACTATACATCCATTAAATATTTTCGGTTGAAATCGACCATGGATGCTTTCAAATTCAATCTTAAATATCTCCATAATTAGAAAGACATTTAACAGATCAAAACTCTTAATTTCGTTCTTCTGTTACCAACATAAGCCAAACAAAAATACAAGAGAAGTGTGAAAGCTCCAAGTAATTATGGTTGTTTTTTTCACAGTTAATGGATCGCTTAAAGTTGCCACTATAGCAGGTTGGCAGCTAAGACAGGTTTGATCGTATGCATCTTTGTGTGTTTTTGTACCCCGCAGGTGGGAGTCCATGGTATTAGGATAGAGTTCTACAACGAGAAAGGAAACAAGAAGTCTGCCACCTATCTACCTGAAGTGCCACCTGAACAGGGTAAGAACCAGCCAAAAAAAAAACCATGGGGACGACCGGCGATTCACTCCAGAAACCTTTTAAATCGCCACCATGAGCCACGACATGGGGGCAAATTTGTTATTAAAAAAAAATAATAATTCTGCATGATAGGAAATCGGCAAATCATTGTGTAATCAAACAGGTTACAGCATGATAGATATTGATAATCATTAATTACACTCTAAGTAGTGAGAAAGATGTTTAAACAAAAAATAAGAACCCTTGTGAGCCAATAAAATAGCCCTCGTGAATATTTTCACACGGGCGTTTTTTTCCCTCAATTTTCAAAATGGCCCTCATGAAAAAAAAGAAGTATTTTTTTGGTTGGTAAGAACCACATCTACAATGTAAATGGTCATACTAATCAATGCTAGAAATCAACTGTTATATTTTATTTCCAAGTCAGGCATGAGACACGTCTCATGCACGTCTCATGCCTCCTTATATTTTGACTACAGCAATATAAACAAATGATGTCACAACCAGACAATAACAGAGTTTTTTTTTAGAGGTGGGGCTTAGCAAAATAAAAGCAATAATTGCTCAAATGTTTTAAAATATACAAAACATATTTACGTCAAACATGTTACAAATATTTTATGTGTACACTAATACAGATAAACAGAAGTCAACATGCATTTGGTTTGCACCACTGTATCAATGACTTACCAACACAAATTTGATCATTACCATGATGTTGATGCAATTTATGTACATTATGAACGATAGTTAAGATTTCCAACTCTCTTAATTTTACCTGATTATCTCCTACTAAAAGAAGATGAACATGTAAGATGATGAAAAAAAAAAACTTCTTTCACTTTTTCTCTTTGTTTTCTCCCTGTCTTTGCAGAGTGGACAAAGAAGCAGACGATAGACCACCTTCTGCGCAAGGGCGGTTGGTGCCCGTGATACGCGACAATTTCCGATGCTCTATACGAGTCACGAGTCTTAATTTAACCTGATTATCTCCTACAAATAGAAGATGAACATGTAAAATAATGAAAAAACAACTTCTTTCACTTTTTCTCTTTGTTTTCTTCCTGTCTTTGCAGAGTGGACAAAGAAGCAGACGATAGACCACCTTCTGCGCAAGGGCGGTTACATGGCGCCTGTGATACGCGACGATTTCCGACGCTCTATACGTGTCACCCGGTACCAGAGCGAGAAAATCACCATTGGCTATGCAGATTACTCCGCCTTCCATGGCGGTCGGCGAATGATGAATGGACATCCTTAATGATAGCTTTTGTCACCAATAGGGGGCAGTAGACGATTAGAATATCCGTTTTTTCATGCATTCTCACTTTTTTTTAATCAGTATATTCTCATATGAATGTCTTTTTTATTATTGGTATTCCCGTTTTTCAGATATTGATACTCACTCTCATATATAATAGAGTCATATTTTTAATGGTTGTTTGTATGGTATGGAGACTTATTATATTCAGGTTTAGGATTAGACGGTGTACGTGTAGGGTTTAGGAGTTTTTGAGTTGCGAGTTGTGAGTTTTAGAGTGGCGAGCAAGTGAGTGACAACATTGTGAGTAACATCGGGTTAAATTTGTGGGTGTCAACGTTGTGTAAATGTATGCTGTTGTGTTTTTTCTATGAGTGACTTTTAAGTCTTAGAGCAGTGATATATTAGGATCTGAATTCAGTTGATTGGGAAATTTTACAATTTGTTTTTAATAGTCTAGAAGGCTTTCGAAGACTATGAATTCAGTTGGTTGGGAGATTTTACCATGTTCTTTTTAAATAGTCTAGAAGGCTTTAGAAGACAGACTATGAATTCAGTTGATCAGGACATTTAACCATGCTTTTTTTAATAGTCTTGAAGACTCTTGAAGACTCAAACTTGCTAATATGCAACATAGAGCTACCATAAGTTTTACTGCATCTGTGCAGAGCTTCTTGTTATAACAAACCTTGACAAATATCCTTGAAATCCAGGGCTTTTTTTCATGAAAGGGACTTAGCTAAGACCGTTGTCTAATCTTATCTGACGAGGAGCTAGTAACTACTAAACAAAGCTTTTGAATTTCTAACTGCTTTCGACGCTCTGTGCAGAACACACCGTAGCTCCATGCTAGATGAGATAAGACAACGGTCTTAGCTAAGACCCATTCATAAAATGAGGCCCTGGGTCCTTATTCATATATCCACATTAGTTTAGTTCCATTCCTAGTCTTATTTTTAATTGATAGGGCTAAGTATGCAGCAAGACATCCTCTTAGTCACCAACAAGGGTTAAATGCTTACCCAGATAACCATAGTTAGCAACTAGGAAAACTCTCTGTTGCTTTCTTAGCTCTAGCCTAAAAAATAGACTTGGATTGGAACTAAGCTAGTTGGGTTTCATGAATATGTTCCCTGGTCTAATAGGGAATGTAATGGGTTATTATTATGAACTGTCTTTATCATAGGGATTTGACCTTAAATAAACATTTAAATTAAATTTTGTTAAACATTCTGACCTCAAAAATCATTGAAATTCAATGTTTTTACAGATTTAGACGTCATAAAATCATTGAAATTCAATGTCTTTACAGATTTCGACGTCATAAAATCATTGAAATTCAATGTTTTTATAGTTCTTGACCTCAGAAAAACACAATTGTTTAACCTCAGGAAAACATTGAAATCTAACGTTCCTACAGATTCTGACCTTTAAAAAAAAATTCAATGCCTTTTGCCACTTCTGGTCTGATGATAGAAATGTTGGGCATTTCCTTTCAATAGCATCTGCTCGCTAGCATATACATGACTAACAGTGTAAACAGGAAGTTAAGTTTGTTGATGCCAGAAGTTGTGCACACTGACGGCACACTTGAGCATGGTACAACTAATTATCGATACAGATATGGACTTGTATGTGATAATGTCATGATTGGGCCACGCCCCCATGCTCACTCATAGTTCGGTCTCCTGCCCTCTACGGTTAAGTATGAAGCCAAAAACTGTTAAATCTTTGTTGTACTCTACTTGGACGGCAAGAAGCGAATAATGGGTAAACAAAGGGGTGGGGCCTAAGTGTGATGTCATCTCGTACCAGTCCATTAGTGAACATGCAAATCGTAAAGTCCCTAGTACCGGCCATCAGGGACGATGGCCCACATATTTGTGGTTAGGTAGTCCTACATTAGAGCAAGAAGATGACAAGTTATATGAAGTATACAAGGAGAAAGACTGTAAATTTCTATTTTGTTTAGCCCTATTTTGTTGACTGGACCTGATTTCATTTTTATGCCTCCGCCAACGAAGTGGCCGGAGGCATTATGTTTTCGGGTTGTCCGTCCGTACGTCCGTCCGTCCCGTTTTCGTTCTCGCGATATCTCAAGAACCGGTTGACGGATCAATTTCAAACTTGGTATGAGTGTACATATTTGGGTGACAATGATCTGATTAGATTTTAGGGGTCATGAGGTCAAAGGTCAAGGTCACAGGACTCGATATATATGCAAAAATGTCTCGTTCTTGCGATATCTCAAGAACCGGTTGACGTATCAATTTCAAACTTGGTATGAGTGTACATATTGGGGTGGCAATGATCTGATTAGATTTGGGGGGTCGTGAGGTCAAAGGTCAAGGTCACAGGACTCAATATAATGTGCAAAAATGCCTCATTCTCGCGATATCTCAAGAACCGGTTGACGAATCAATTTCAAACTTGGTATGAGTGTACATATCGGGGTGGCAATGATCTAACTAGATTTGGGGAGTCGTGAGGTCAAAGGTCAAGGTCACAGGACTCAATATATGTATGCGAAAATGGCTTGTAATGGCAAAATTTCAAGAACTAAATGTCAGATTTCAATCACACTTGGTACCTGAATGTTTCTTAGGGAGCCAATGTAGCCATCAAAGGTTGGGGTCATATGGTCAAGGTCACAGGACTCGAAATATATGAAAAATATTAACAAAATTAATTCAGTGCATGTTAATTTGGGCTTGATATTAAAATCGCGTGATAGCGGAGGCATAATTTTCGACTGCGCGCAGTCGAAGATCCATCTAGTTTTAAAATGATTTGTATTATTGTGTAGATCGCGTTAATTTAGGAAAATCCTTAAATTGGCAACAAATTGTCATATTTTCAAAACAGATTTGGGCATCCAAATTGGCAACTTCGCGGCAAAATTACTTCATATTTGTCGTAAATTTTATCTACTAAATATTTTCCACCTATTTTTACGTCAAGGCAGAATAAAATTAGGAGTTACCAATCTGTTGAGGGAAAATATCCCGCTCATTTTTAATCACATTATATATTTTTGGTCAGTTTCTCTATATCTTTGAGGGAAAATATGATAAATTTGGCCTTGAAATAGCTCTCGTCTTTTAGGTTGAAGGAACATTGTTGTTTTTGGGGCATGTACATGGAGTCCTAAATTAGCTAAATTTTCACTAGAAAAAAACATACATTTTCCTGTGATGATACAAAATTTACAAAAATAAACTAGAATACTGTTATTACTTTGTTATCACTTCGCACCGCAAGATAGATTATTTAGGAAAAACAAAAGATATTTCATTTTAGCCATAGTGCCCTGGCAGAGATTTACTGCCCCCTTTTTTCATGAGTTGTGGTTGTGTGTGTATTTGTATTATAACTGCATTTGCTACATTACCGAATGTTTGGGTTGTAAATATATTCATCTAATCTCATACGAACGAATGAAATAATGTTTTCTATATCGAGTCATTTAGTTTAGTTTGCTGAAATTATTTAAGTTTGATATTTTAGTAACAATAATAATTGTATAGCCCATAAAAATGTGAACACTCTTGCCCCCAGAATACAGAACTTTGGAGTAAAAATGTCGGAAAATATTTGAAGGGAGATTTTTTTTTTCATTCTAGCTTGGGGTGAAATGATAGTAGAATTAAATTTTGCCCCTTTTTCCATGCTTGCCTGAAATTCTGATCTCCTCTCTGCTCTCTAAATGAATTGGCCTGGGTATGAAACCTACGCTGTTTGGAGGGTGATGAAAAGGGGAGGTTTCTAGATGTAAATAATCATTATTGATTGAACGCGACTGTGAGCACTGAGCAACAGATACAATAACCACCAACCTACCTGAGCCCTTATTCCTAAGACCACACTACATGATACATGTAGCGTAGTTCCATAGTTTCTAAGCAGGGATGAGATTCCTCCGCTGATTTTGAGATTTCAAGAAGCGGGGGGGGGGGGGGGGGGGGGATACATTAATTGCTTATATTTTGTTCAGAGTAAAAGTTGTCTATGTACTTTTTTTTTTTTAAGTTGTCACTGAACGATTTATTCTGATTAATGTCCCCCATTTCCCCCAATTAATAACGATATTTCTCAAATTTACAATTTAAATGATTGAACGCGACAGGTAGACATGTCCCTTTACGTAAATACATGTATATTTAAAAGTTTTTCTGTGGAAAAGGGGCACTGCTGTAAGGGGGCGCTGACCTCTTAAGCCCTGGACCCCCATTTAATCTTCATCCTTTTGGGGAATTTCTCTGTCTCATCCCTGTCTATTGTCTAAGTCTATTTTAGATGACAGGTCTTAGTATGCAACAAGAGATTGTTGATATTACAAGGGATTACTATGCTTAAGGTAAAGGCCAGTTTTGGAAACGCCCCCCTCTAAACAAAATGAAATGAAAGCTCCTATTACCAATAATGTGAAAGAATATAATTGTACTAATATAGGATTATCCAAATTTGGCCAAGAAACCGCCTACTAATTGATATATTTGCAAAATTATAAATTGATCTAGGGCCGGATAGATATCGCCAACGCAGAATCGTTCATATGCTACGTGTATTACGACCACGAGGTGTACACGAGGTGTCGCGCTATACGGACTTGTCCCTAGCTTGTCGATATCTCCCCCAGCGCTAGCGGCGCTGACAGGTCTGTGAACGGGCGGTGGATTTATGAATTTCCCAGGCGGATATTGGATTTCTAACAATATTTCTGTATTTAACGATGCTTAGGTTCGGATTTTACCACACAAGCCCTATTTCAATACATATTCAACAATATTGATCAATATAGATGTATTCGGCTACTTTCCCCTAAAACTGGACTTGGGCTTTAACCAGATAACTTTAGTCAGTAACTAAGAAAACTTGATGTTGCTGATCAATAACTTAGCCCTGGCCGCTAAAATAGACTTAGAATGGAACTAAGCTAGTGCAGTTTTATGAATATAGGCCCTGGTGCCTTGTCGGGCAAGAATGGTACATGAGGAGATATGCATGTATAGGCAAGCTTTTTAACTATAATATTTTGATGGGCTTTGCCTATTGCCATCCTTTTCAGACATTCCAACAGACAATGTATATGATAACGAAAAATTCAAAGTTGCTAAATGTGAATATCCGATTTGGATTTTGCACTTGCACGTCGCTTTGTACGGTACTTGTTCAGATACTTACTGGAATTTGTTTTTCTTATTTCCACCTGCAATTGTAGGATTAGAAAAATCACAACTTTTGTGTCGTTGATGGAAGAGTTGCCTTACTTTTAATATTGTATCTCTATTCACTTCAAAATCTTATGTTGAGCATATCTGTGTTTTTATTAACATTACATATTATTTTATGTTTTTAGGGTCATGTACAAACAGAATATGATAATTTCTTTTAAATCTGGAAATAGTGAATGAGGATAATCTTTTTTTTTTTTTTTTTTTAAGTACACAAAACTTTTTTTAGGAAGGAATTTTGTTATTGTTTTAACTAAAACATCGGATGAATGGACACATTCCTGATTCGTTTCTAATATTTTAAAGACCTAGCATTTTATTTTTACATAAATTCAATTCAATATTTGATTCAATATTTGATTGGTCCTACTCATGGAAAATTGTCTAGGGTTCACAATATCACAATTCTTAACAATTGATCAGATTCATAGAATTAAAACTGAATATCAACATTTAAAAGCATTTACAGCATTTAAAAGAAAACAAGGCATTGTTCTGACTAGTGGCTGTTCATACAAACATGTATATGAGTGTTTACATCATAATCAAAAGAAAATGAAAAAAAAAAAACAAATAGTGTGAAGTATCTCATGATTATACATGTATTTATGAATGCAGTGTACCTGAGTTTCTTGAAATATTGAAATCAATCACTTTCTGATAAGCTTGTTCATGTAATGGTTATGAAATCTGTTTTGGTGCTTTTAGAGAACATTCTATGTGCAGATTTAGTTCACATTTATGAATACAAAATGAATAGTAATTTTCTCAGCCGATCACATACTTATATTTTTTCCAGGTGCGTTTTGAGATCGGATTGATCACACTTTTTCTTCTTATTTCTTCCAAATCCAAGGTCAATTT
>JBAMJV010014084.1:15000-17503 GCA_037951105.1 Echinarachnius parma
TATAAACCACTATCTAACAGTGAACATAATAATTTTAGGACACAATAAATGTCCAGTGAGTTCTAGCATGGGGGGACATACATGTATATAGGATCACCTTTTGTTAGTTTTTGCACATGTCAGCAAAGTTCTTAGATCCCTTTAATACAGTGGAACATCATTATGAAGAGTTCAGACATAACAAACCCCTCTTTTAAAGAGGTAATTTTGCAGGTCCCAGTCCTTAAAATTCTTCTTCTTTTTTGACCCAGATAAAACAAGATACCTGTTATTAAATAACAAGGCAATTTGAATGGTCCTTAGTACCTCCTTATAAAGAGGTTACTGTACCCATTATGACTAGGTAATTTTCATTATAGAAAAGTCCTCATTATAATGACATTCCACTCGATTGGCATTAATATTAAAACTCAAGGGGCATCTAAAACCCCCCACCCCCCCCCCCCCCTCACTGAATGCCTATGTGTTATGATAAAGTACTGTAAAATATCTTTTAATATCATCTGCCCCGTTGCAGAAAGAGATACAATCGATCATAAGTTACAATTAATTGTAAGTCAGGTCATGTGTGCCGAATGTGCAAATCTGATTGGTTGAAACGCACAAACTCTCTGACTTACAATCAATTGTAACTTACGATCGATTGTATCTCTCTCTGCAACGGGGCCCCCCAATAATTTGGTAAAAACAATATAAATATAAGGGGAAATTTGTCAAAAAATAAAGAAATACATAGAATGGGCCCCAAATAACTTGCATGCCATCCCCCTTGAAAAAATGTAGTCAATCCAGGCTACACCACTGATATTGGATGACCCATGAAAGGATGAAATACAAAGTTTTCTCATTGTCATTGTCACTTGTCAGTTTGAGAAAATAGTTTCCCAATTGGTTGGCTCACTAGCATTTGACTTTTATGAAATGCCAAACATGCATTTCATTCTGGCCTTGATCACTGAGCCAGTGTTAGCATAGAGCCCTGAATAATAGAAGTGCAGTCAAACCTGTAGATATCGACCACATTAAAGGAAAACAAACGTTTGGTGACCACTATAGCAATGCTCAAAATTAGTACAGGCCTGGTGGCCCGGGCACACTAAAAATTTGCCAATGGCCACTAAATGTTTTGTTGATGCATAGTTGCACTGGCCCCAATGGGCAACCAAACAACAGAATTTGTAATGATTTTATTTGTTTGGGGCCACCAGATTTGGGTTTCTGGCCATGCGAAATAAGAAAATCTTTTTTTGTAATGGCCTGACTGGGCCACAAGGCTAACAGATAATTTCAAGCATTGACTACAGTCAATGCCTGCTTGAGACAGGAGGCCATTAAGACAGGTTTGACTGTGGATAAAGAGCAGCTTGAGAGAGTTTTTCTCTGCAGGGGAACACTTTTAGAGGCCACTAAAGGCAGGTTGGCTGCTAAAGACAGGTGACCACTATTGTCTGGTTGGCTGCTATAGACAGGTGGCCACTATAAATGGTTTGACTGTAGATAGAGAGCAGCTTGCGAGAGTTTTTCTTTGCAGGGGGACACTTTTTGTGGCCACTATACACAGGTTGGCTGCTATAGACAGCTGGCCAATATGACAGGTTTTACTCTACATGCTATGTTCTTTGCAGGGAAACAGTTTTGGTGGCCACTAAAGCAATGCCATAAATAAACCTTTTTGCTTTGTGGTTAAACTGGGCAAGTAAAAATGAGATTGTTCAAATTCTTGTGGCCCAAACCTAAATCTGGTGGCTCCATCAATGAAATTTGGTGGCCAACGGGCCTGTGCTAATTTTGAGCATTGATTACAGGCAGGTTGAATGCTATAAACAGGTGGCCACTAGGACAGGTTTGACTGTAGATGGAGAGCAGCTGGTGAGAAGAGATGTGAGCATGATTCAGTGCACGGGGCCCATGTCCGCATCTTCAAACTGCCCCGTATCCATGGCATCACCATCCGCAATATCCTCTGCAGCACCATTACCCTCCTCAAATCCCTCTCCCTCCTCCTCCAATCCTTCTTCTCCCTCCTCTTGATCTGTTGGTAAGATAACAGCAAGGATTAGCAAGACTGAATATGTATTACAGTCTGTTATTTTTATTTGGCAGAGAATGCTTTTTGTTTTCAGTAATAGGATGGCATTTTAAAAATCATTTATTACAATGTCTGTGAACAAAAATTTGAATAAAACTGAAGAAAAAAAACAATAAAAGAAAAAAATAGCTCCTGTAAGGCCCAAAATAGCACTCGTGAACATTGTCATGGGGGCAATTTTTCTCTCTGAAGTTTAAAAATAGCCCTGATGTAAAAAACATTATTTTTCCCCCTGATTACAGTAGAACCTAATTATAAAGAGGTTCCACTGAAATATGTTATAGAGTGCCAAAGTTTGACATGACTGACTTCACAGCTATTCATTGCCAAGAGTAATGCTCCCAACAATGTCAGGCAAGCCAAGAATGCTTAACCTAGTGGTTAGTAAGGAGACAATCATTAATTCAAGCTAAC
>JBAMJV010014085.1:0-35278 GCA_037951105.1 Echinarachnius parma
GCATCCATCTACGATCCTCTGGGTCTGATTGCACCTCTTGTTCTCGTTGGGAGACTAATCTTGCAGGAGATGTGCAGAAACAAGATGGACTGGGACGATCCTGTACCCGAGGAACTCCGTCCACAATGGGAAAAGTGGAGACAAGAAATGTTGAAACTGGACTCAATCAAGATCCCTCGTTGCTTCCAACCACAAGACTTTGGAAAGCCAACAGAAGTTGAACTTCACCACTTCTCCGATGCTTCCTTGTCAGGATATGGCCAATGCTCTTACGTGCGGCTGAAGAACAAAAGTGGTGATGTTCACTGTTCTTTGGTCATGGCAAAAGCACGAGTGTGCCCTCTGAAACCAACGACGATCCCAAGACTAGAACTCCAGGCAGCTACTTGCTCAGTGAAAATCGCAAATATCCTGAGCAATGAACTTGACTACAAGTCTGCCAAGCACCACTTCTGGACCGACTCAAAGGTCGTGCTAGGCTACATTCAAAATGAAACAAAGCGTTTCCACATGTTTGTTGCCAACCGCGTAGAACGTATTCTCCAGACTTCACGCCCTGAACAGTGGAGCTACGTAGCCAGCGCTGAGAATCCAGCAGATCATGCATCTCGTGGATTGACAACGGAAGAGATGTTGTCGTCAAACTGGCTAACAGGACCTTCATTTCTTTGGGAGAGTGAGATTTCTCCTCAAGAGATCACTGCCGAAGTCTCTGCAGACGATGTTGAAGTGAAATCCGCCACAGTTCATGCAACACAGGCAAAGAACTTCACATCCTTTGAAGCCAGATTGACTCGGTTCTCAAGCCTACAGAATGCACTAACTGCAGTCGCAGTGATAGTGAAGTGCTGCTACAGACGAAAAGGATTGCGCATTGATGAAATAGAATCAAAGCAAGTTGCAGAGAGGAATCTCATCCGAGCAATCCAAAAAGAAGCCTTTCACGACGAAAGAAAACAGATCAAAATGGGCTGCTCAACCATTTCGAAATGCAACCCATTGAGACAGCTTGACCCGTTCCTCGATGATCACGATCTGCTACGGGTGGGAGGTCGGTTGAAGAAGGCTGAAATGATGTACGGCGCAAAACATCCTGTCATCCTATCGAAGGAAAGCCACCTCTCAAAACTCATCGTCTGGCGCTACCATGAGAGAACAGCACATCAGGGAAGAAACATGACCATCAATGCTATTCGCTCGGGTGGATATTGGATCACTGGTTGCAGACGCATTGTCTCTTCTCTAATCAGCAAATGCATTCACTGCATCAAACATCGAGGCAAGCCGAAAGGACAAAAGGCAGCTGATCTACCACAAGACCGACTAGAACCTTCTCCCCCTTTCACCTACTGTGGTCTAGACTGCTTTGGACCCTTCATCATCAAAGAAGGACGAAAGGAGTTGAAGCGGTATGGACTCATTCTGACATGCATGTCGATGAGAGCTGTGCATACCGAAGTGTTGGACGACATGTCCACAGATGCATTTCTCAATGGATTGAGATGCTTCATCGCAATCCGGGGAAATGTTCGCCTCATTCGTTGCGACCAAGGTACAAACTTCATCGGTGCCAAACACGAATTGAAGCAAGCCCTACGTGAACTGGATGGAGATCAAGTAGCAACCCAACTCCTGAAACTTGATTGTGAATTCAAGTTGAATCCCCCCTCTTCAAGTCACATGGGAGGAGTCTGGGAAAGGCAAATCAGGAATGTCAGAAATGTTCTCGATGGCATACTGGAGCAGTCAGGAACTCAACTCAGTATATCATCTCTTCGAACATTTCTATACGAGGCTATGGCCATCGTCAACAGTCGACCCTTGACTGTTGAGAACTTGGAATCTCCAGACGGCCCACTCCCCTTGACTCCAAATCACGTCCTGACTATGAAATCAGGCCTTGTGATGCCTCCACCAGGGAAATTTGTGAAAGAGGACCTCTATCTGAGGAAAAGATGGCGACGTGTCCAATACTTGACAAATCTATTCTGGGCTCGATGGAAGAAAGAGTACCTGCATACTCTCCAACCCAGAAAGATTTGGACAGAACCGCAACGGAACCTTGAAGTGAACGACATAGTCATACTCAAAGATGAAGGCCTATGCAGAACAGACTGGAGCATTGCTAAGGTTGTTGAGACGTTCCCCAGCGATGACGGCTTAGTTCGCAAAGTAAAGCTTGTCATGGCAACTCGAGACCTAGACAAGCACGGAAAGCCTCTCCACAAGAGAACTGTCCTCGAAAGACCTGTTCACAAACTGATCGTCTTGATTCCTAACTCTAAATAGTCGCTTAGTGTGACCTTGATTATTTTTGGTAGTCCTCACATCCCTTTTTATTGACATCCTAAAATTTTGTTTGATTGTAACATACTTTGTTAGGATCGTACTTTTGATTAATAATTTGAATTGTACTTAAGATAATTGAAAGTAAAGAAATCACTTGTGATTCTTGGGTGGGAGTGTGGCTGCTGCCAGTGAGATTATGCAATGAATAATGTAGATTGAGCATCGCACGCACTTTGTGTGCTGCATTGAACGTCCCGAGCCTCCGTGGGCGAGCCTCCGTGGGCGAGCCTTTAGCCCGCACAATCTTTCGTGGTTTTTTAACGCAATTTATTCGCGTGCACTGATTTGAGTATTGATTATATTGACGCGCATAATTTATATGCGCGCTGAAGATATAGTTCCTCATTTGCAGGCAGATAACTGTTTTTGTATTTAAAGGTTTGATTATCTGAATAATTCGAATAACTCTTATAAATGTTATGATTGTTATAACAAGTCAAAACCCTTCTTCCAACGAGACTTCTCCCATATATATTATGTTTAACTCAATATGACTTGGGTGTATTAATGCGCCATCGAGTGCTTTTCGCCATTTTGGATTTCGATCCGAGGGATAACATCGTTCAAAAATGCCCTCTTAATTTCGTATTTATGCTGCTTTAAGGCAATGATGTCCAGCCAACGAGGTGAGTTTTACGGAAGAAGTTATCAAGATTTGTTTAATTCTTACTATATGATATGGCGATTTGTTATAAATGAAACATCGCTAGTTCTCTAACTAATTTATTGTACTGTTGATAAAGAAAGTTACGATGTAGAAATTACATATAAGCAATCGCACACATAAGCGATTGTACACGTACTCTTGTGAAAAATGGATCGCATTGCCCTTTTGATCCATTTACGTAATTATAACTCATGTGTTAAGTGTCATCCCAAATGATTGTGAGGATGTTATAAAGCTTATGTTTTAAGCTGTAGTTGTGATGTTGTGATACTGTGTATGTAAGATAAATAATCGTCATTTAGAGTAGAAAATCAATGTTAGAGCAGTTAAACAACAGTAGTTTGTCTCGTAACTTCCAGACATATTAAACCCGAGAAGTCTTCATTTGATTCGTGTATTGACAAGAGGTTTTATAGTTAAGCTGAAACATTTCACTAATGTAATGTGTTATGTTCATAAGACACTGATAAACAGTAATTTCACGATTATTTTTTATATCACAAGCCATGTGATTTATGAAGAAAAGAAACTCATTATAGTGCTAGTGTCAAGAATGTACTCATTGTTATCAAACAACACACTGTATTTCTATGCATTGTTTTTACACACAGTTTTACTGAGCATTTATTATATTTCTTTGCATTGTTCTTTATATACAGTTTCACGGCACTGTTGTGCGAATAAATACTTCGAACATTCGATTTATTAATCAACATCCGTTCCAGCGTTGGTACTTTTGTCTTGAGTGGCAGTTACACATACCATTTAAAATGGAATACGGCACACTATACATGCTATAACAGCACAATGAGAATTATCTTGTTTTTTGTACAGTATTACAACTCCCATTTCCTCATAGTGAATCTTTCACCTGTTAATCAACCGTGGGCGAACTCTGTGCGTTGGTCTATTTAAGTGGAGTATGGTATGATTTTGCCCGAATATGGCACAAACTTGACCAAAATCTGATGATGATTTTGCCCGGAAATGGCACGGTCTCGCTCAAATTTAAGTTTCTGTGTATATAATACCCCGAATATGGACCTCTTCGAAACTGTCTACCACGCGCCTAAAACGCCTAATATAAAATACAATCATACATGTAATTTCACACGCCTTTGCAGCACTAGCACAAGACGCACAGGTAGTGACAGAGCCCAACGTCAAACTCCGCCTCGGGTCACGTGGGCTGTTGTCATGTCAGTTCAACGTGGCCCCGAACGCCGTGATTTGGAGCAAGCACGTGGCGTCGTCACTCACCTCCCAGTTGGTCATTATTGACACGAAGAATAATGTCGGGCAGAGGAGCGGAACGGGATACCAAAGCGGGAAGTATAACATCACGGATGAATACTCACTCGTCATCAACGAAGTCCGGATCGACAACGAGGACGTGTACTTCTGCGAGGTATCTGACGAGGCCACATCTAATGTCATCAGGGGGCAGACAAACCTGACAGTCTATGGTAATTCGTGCGAAAATACGATAACATATTCTATTTGCCATGATCGCTGAGATAGCCTATATCGTTGCAATTTAAAGGGGACCACCAGGCAAAGAACAACACATAATTATATGTTTTGGTACCGTTTTGTGATATCAAATAGATACCCAACATCTTGCAAAGGGGTGTGTAATTTATAAACAAAGCAATTAATTTCCACCACTTACGGAACCACTACTATTTCCTGGTTCCGTACGGGCCAAACATTTGCGAGTGCGCCAATGCTTATTCACGCGTACGTTTGGAGACAAAATAATCCCGGGCGAATCGTTTGCTCTGGACAAAGTAGTCTCGTACATGCAGACCCAGGAACGCATGCTTTAGAATGTGGATGCGTTTTCCAATTATATATTTCTTTTTCTGGAAAAATATTTTTGTGAACTTGTTGATGGAATGGAATACTAAAAATGTTACCTTTCATTTATAAGATTATTATTTTTGGGTGGTGGTACCCTTTAAATACTTCTTATTTTAACTATTAAATATGTAATATGAATTGTATGAGTCTGTTTAGTCAATAAATACCTGCCACGATAAATTCCATACCCTCGATTATAACATATACATCTCCTTTCTATATGTCCTACTTAACAACACAGTCACGTGATTGCAATGATATTTTGTTATATCACACTGAAGAGCTGCGATATATCGATATAGGAGAATTTTCCTTTAGACATTATGGCAAACAATGAAAGCTATGCTATCGATAGCAGGTGGTCTATTACATGCTGGGCATTCTCGACCAACACCTGTCCATGACTTGGCATGCATGACTATACGAACCGTTCCTCTTCACAATTTGTATAGAACATCAGTTATTTTAGTCATGCATGTCAAGTCTAGGCACGCCTTGCCAAGGCCAATACAAATCATCAGCAAATGGCATTCTCTACCAAGTAGGTAGAGAATGAGAATGCCATGTGTCATGGGCGTCGATACTTACGTAATACCTATTCATCAGGGAGGGATGAATGACAGGGGCGGATCTAGCTTTTTGCTAAGGGGGGGGGGGGGGGTTGACCAATGACGATGCGGAGCATCGTCCACGAGCTGCGAAGCGGCGAAGTCCGAGCAGCGTAGCGGCGAGGCGATTTTACCCCATTTTAAACCCATGATGGCGTTTTTCTATGCACATCACATTTTCACTTGGCAGCCCAAGGGGGGGGGGGGGGGGGGGGGTTAAACCCATGATGGCGTTTTTCTATGCAAATCACATTTTCACTTGGCAGCTCAAGGGGGGGGGGGGGGGGGGGTTAAACCCCCTAACCCCCCCCCCCCCCCCCCGTAGATCCGCGCCTGAATGAATAGATCACCCCCCCCCCCCTGATGAATGGGTATCAATTACGGATCGACGCCCATGCCATGTGTTGATGATTTGTATCGGTATCTGGAATATAAACTGAATTGAATTGAAAAAGAAGTATGTAATAATATGTCTTCATCACTCGATCATACTCTAGCACCCCCACAAGGACCCCCGATCATCGAGGAGTGCGATCCATACACCATTCCCTGCAAATTGGCAACGGACGATGCGGCTATGAACATAACCTGCACCATCACGGGCTACTACCCGACCATTGACCTCTACTTTAAGCGGGAATCATCATCAGAGAGGGTAACCACGGCAACCGTTTTAGAATGGACCAATCCTGTTGGGACGAAGGGCAAGACGGTGACCATTGAGGCTGAGAGAAGTAACAGTTCATACCAATGCTTTGCCTCTGGGATCGGTGCGACTGCTGAGGTGTCAGAGAGCTTTTCAGCAGCGGTCCTCGTATCATCTGCAGCAGCCGGCAAGGTCATCGTCACCATGAAAACCGTGCTTCCACCTGTCAACGATGATGATGCAGGGATAGGCACAGGGTTCGGTGGGTTAATTTCGGTTAAATCTGCTAGCATTGATCATGCTTAATGTATGTTTATTTGCATACGAACTGTATGTGTATATTAGTTATACAGTACGATAAATACTGATTTATGGACACTAAGAAATAAATTAATTAATAAATACAATTTTAATACATATTTAAAACAAAAAATGAATATTAATTGTAGGAGTCATGTTATATACACTTTAACAAATACATACTTAAACACATTAATAACTTAATACATATATAAACAAATCAATGAATTAATGTTAATAAAGAACTTATTTTAGATCTTAGAATCCGTACAATTTTTTCGAAGCCGAGACCAAGTACTTTCAACATTTTCAAGACCGAGACCAGGTTCCTTCAAAGTTGAAAACCCCTCTCAGTGGGGGGGGGGGGGGGGGGGGGGGGGTGTCCATACAATTTTTTCGAAGCCGAGACCAAGTACTTTCAAAATTTTCGAGACCGAGACCAGGTTCAATCAACTCTCTCAGTGGGTGGGTGGGGGGGGGGGGGGGGGGGGGGGGGGGAGGTTCCGTTGCAAAGAGTTGAGACCAAATACTTTCACAATTTTCGAACCCGATACCGGAGATCTTTGACAATTTTTGGTACCGAGATCGGGTTTCAGTCGGTTGTGACCAGGTTTTAGTCGGTCGAGACCAGGTTTTAGACGGTCAAGACCGCTTAAAAGAAGTCTCGCGACCAGCTAAAATGTGAAAAGGGGGGTTCAAACCTCCCCCCCCCCCTTACAGCCATTTTTGGGTCAAAGGGGGGGGGGGGGGTGAACCGCCAACCCCCCCCCCCCCCCCCCTGGGTAAGCCTATGCATACAACTAATGTTTTCTTTTTCACTCGTATAGATACACACAAAAAATATATATCCTTCCCTAAAACCTGGGGGGGGGGGATGATTGTACATGTCATCCCCCCCACCTTGTGAGGTGGGGGGGGGGGGGGGATGCATCCCCCTCATCCCCCCGTTGTCTACGCCCCTGACTTCAATTGTCCAAAATATGGCTGCGAACAAGACTTACTCTAATCCTAAATATGGTGGCTATATGTTAGATTTAGTGGCTATATGGTAGCTAAACCTATGCAAATAGAAGTTAGCAACCAACACTAATAATATATTCCCCTAAATTGCACTGACCAGACTAATTTAGCGGCCAGACAAAATGCGCGACGTTCAACCTGAATAATGTATTATTTGTCATTGACCGTCTCTTTCTCGTCTGCAGTTGTAATGATAGTGATCGTCGTCCTCATCTTGATCATTACCGTGGTCGTCATTCTCTGTTGCTGTGCTAGGAAGGAGAAGCGTACTTACAAAAGTAAGTAATTCCACTTATTTAAGAAATTTGATGAAAATTTGAAGACATTTGATAATTTGTGATGATTTGTACGCAATTTGATGAATTGTGAAGTAATTTGATGAAATTTGATGAGGTTTAATGACATTAATGATTAAGTTTAATTACATGTATCATACAAATGTAATCAAATTTTACAAATTTGATGAAACATTCAATGTTATTGCATGAAATATTTCAATGAAATGTGAAGTCATCTGATGATATTTGCTTTAATTCGATGAAATATAATATGTGATCGTTGTGAAGTTTGTAGTATGTATTATGTCTGAATGTTCATGATTGTATGTGTGTGTGCGTGTGTGTGTGTGTGTGTGTGTGTGTGTGTGTGTGTGTGGGGGGGGGGGGGGGGGAGGGGGGGGGGTTGATTGGTATAAATAAATGTTTCTTTGTACATATGTTTAGATTGATCGGAATTCGCCAGGAATCGAAACCGTGAACTCCGGATTGTCATATCGGTGTTTTTACCATAGACCATCGGTGGTCTCGAGTTCGATTCCCGGCGGTGCCCACTTTTCTTTGCCCATTTCCTTGTATTTATTTCTTATGTCATAGTTCAGTTAAGAACATCTTAGTTGTGCTTCGGGTGAAACCAAATAAAGAAGGACATTTGCAAGCTTAACTTTTTGTGATTCATGAGCCGTCTTCATTTATTACCATTTGATCCGAAGTATATTGTGAATGTTTTTGTCTTTTATTAAACAGGATTTCGAAGTTCTTTCCAAAGGTCATTCAGAAGGAAACCATCCACAGGTTAGTACAATACTTAGAAGTGATACGGGTAGAATACTCTTTTCGTTATCAAATTAAATGTACGCTCCATCGAGCACCTATAAAGTTGAGGTTTTGGTATATAAAGAGAGTATACAGTTTTGGTCAAACTAAATTTTAGTAACCAAAGCCTGCACAATTACATTACAAACTAATAGTTATAACTCCACCATGCTCGAAAGGAATACAACATTACAAATGACTAAGTAAAAAGCCTGTTATCATTCAAAAAGAGCCGTTAAAACTCCAGAGGGCGCTCTCTAAACACTCGTCGGTTTCAACCGTTTGAAATAAAATACTGTGCATGTGATGTTTTGTTGAAATAGTAACCAACAACTATTTAAAGGGGTAGTATAGTTTTGGTAAGGCTGAATTTTAGTTACCAAACCTGGACAGTAACATTATAAACTAATGGTTATAACTCCACCATGCTCGAAATGTATAAAAAATTACAAACGACTAAGTAAAAAGCCCGTTATCATCCAAAAAGAGCCATTAAAACACAAGAGGGCGCTTTTTTAAAAGGCATCGTTTTCAACCATTTTTCATGCAAAATTATGTATGTGATGTTTTATTGAAATAACGATTTAAATAGAGAGATCATCAACAACTATTTAAAAAACGCTTTTGAAATTTTTTGAAAAAGTGCAAGCATTTTTTTAATTTTTTGAAAAAATCATCTAATTATTTGGGCCCCAAATAATTATAAGATCAGATATATTTATTGATATTTCAGCCGTTTCTGGGTCGATTTTGACCAAATAAAGTTTATTCTGCCATTAAAATTGCATGTTCACTCAAATTCGACACTCAGTTTTTCATTACCTCACAAAAAAATTGTGATGTGCAGCGCCCTCTCTACCAAAACTAAACTACCCCTTTAAAAACCTCTTCTGTACATTTTTAAAAAGAGAAAGCATTTTGAATGTTTTTTCAACGGCTGGTTCAAAATTATCGAATTATTGTGGGGCCCCACAATTATTACAAATGGTTATGTTTATGGATATTTTAGCCATTTCTGAACCGATTTTGATCAAATAAAGCTTATTATGTCATTACAATTGTATGCTCTTTCGAATTCGACTCTCAGTTTTTCATTATCTCACCAAAAATGTTTTTGTGCAGCGCCCTCTATACCAAAACTCAACTGTCCCTTTAAATTAAACATGTGACGCTCTTTCAAGTATTGTGTTGGTTTTGTTGTAAGATTACCTCGATCATTTTCGGTTGAACGTTCATAGCTTTATTTCCAACCCTTCCATAATCACCAGACTATAAATATTTCACAACCAATTATATTCAACATAATTTCGTCTCTTTTTTGTCGTTCGTTTTAGAAAGTATATGTTTCTAAATTGTATGTATATCCTTGAAGGGATATAGACAGGAAATTTACTTTCTGACGGATCAATAAGGAGACGGAAAGTATAGAATACACGTGTTATTAGAACGTGGACGTGGTGTGGCAAGATTGGTAGAGCGCGTGCCTTTGTAAGGTCCTGGGTTTGAAACCAAAATGTGGCCATCGCGTTTTTCCTTCGGCAAGACCCAGCTGTAGAAATTGGTACCCGGAAGGATGGAACGTACGTGGCTCCTTAGCACTGTGTACAACTATGAGGTACCTGGCTGGAATGCTCCTTAGGTAGGGGACATGCGCACTTTGTGTTGTAGTGTGTGCTTAAAGGGATAGTTGAGTTTTGGTAAAGAGAGTACAGTTTTGGTCAAACTTAATGGTCAAGGAATAACACATTATAAATGACTAAAAAGCCTGTTATCAGTCAAAAAGACCCGTTAAAACTCAAGAGGGCGCACTCTAAAAGCTTATAGGTTTGAACCATTTAAAATAAAATATTGTGCATGTGATGTTTTGTTGAAAAAGTGATTAGATAGAGAGGTAATCAACAATTGTTGATGGATATTTCAGCCATTTCTGAACCAAATTTGATCAAATAAAGTTGATTCTGTCATAAACATTGTATGCTCTTTCAAATGTGACACTCAGTTTTTCATTATCTCACAAACAAATATTTTGTGTAGCGCCCTCTATACCAAAACTCAACTATCCCTTTAAATACCGGGGTAACAGTGATGCGATGCGAGCGTCGAAAGACGAATCGTAGCTCTACGTATAAGTAATCGACTTTTATATGTATCATTAGGAAACTGATACCAAAATAAAGGTAATCGTTGAAAAGAAAAGAAAACAAATGAATACGTTATCTACAATCATTATGGTGCCATTAAGATAACAGCGAAATCAGGCCCAAAATATTGATTAATAATAATGAATGGACGTATGTGATGTGTGTAAGTTATGAATGAAGTCCGTGAAAATGCAAATGATGCATTTGTGAATCTGAACGACAACAACAAGACAAATGGAATATATTTAAATCTGTTTAATTTGTTTCAATTTTTTCTTCGAATTCCATGCAGACAAATCTGAAGCAGCACTGCGGAAACTGAACAGTAAGGATATTTTCATTTCTGTTTATACTGTATCATACATACGCTGCAAAATTGTCACACATCTACTGGGTAGCGCAAAACTTCAATTTTGTAAAAAGTTTCTCTTTTCACCATTTTTTGTAACCTACTTGATAAAAAGTATAAATTACATACAAATGAACATTCAGTATGCAACAGAAGCACACCCAACATAATTGATACACGGTTCAGCTGTTTTCTGCCTCAATTAGTGTGTTTGGTTATCGATGTAACACTTTGGGAGTTATTACAAATTAGTGTTATTATATAATTATTCCAATTTTTGTCATTTTTGCATTCAGGTCCCTCATGACCACGAACATTAATAAGTCGACCTGTTTTTACAAAGACTGACTTATCTACACCCACATTGCCAGGAGAATACAATGAAGACAGTTATATATACGTATATATATTATATATACGTATATATAACTTCATATAACTTCATCTTTAATATTTCATCTTTAATATTTCCATTTATATCTTTCAATTACATGCAAATTATTATTAATAATTTGCATGTAATTGAAAGATAAAAATGGAAATATTAAAGATGAATATCTATTTATTTGCTACACAGTTCACAGGATACCTCAATATGACGTGGAGGCGGGACCAGCAGGTAGGCCAGCCTTATGGCATATTAATCACGATCATTCCCGCTGTGTACTTCTATAATACGTAATTGAGACTATTATGTGCAACTTTTAACACATGTGCAGTAAAACAAGCCCACAACAGGTTTGCGTGTTAATCTTTGAAATATGAAATATATCATATATATATAGTAAAGAGATTGACAACAATAGTCTTTCCAGAAATAAAATAACAACAATAACAGCAACGCGTATTGTTTTTGTCATGAATCCATATGTTATGTGTGTCCACATTTCAGTTAAAAGTTATTTCAAAGAAAATGAACATGTAACAGTCACCTGTACATTAAAATTCATTTGCTCAGAATCATTTTTGGAAAAACGAATATGATATGAATTAACCCTAAAATCACCGTTTTTAAACTTCAGGGGGGGGGGGGGGGGGCTGCAGCCCCCAGCCCCCACCTCCTACGCCTATGGTTCTAAGCAGGGAGCCGGAATAACAAAACTAATAATGACAACTGATCTCGTGAATTAGCAAGGATAATTGAACTAATTCATTTAAAAGGTTCACGTGAGTGTATAGATGTTAACTAGTTTTTGGACCTCTTAAACAATTGGGGTAATACCTTTGCCCCCTTTTAATTAATGTTTATGTCTTAATATCATAGTTTTAAATGGTAATTGCATATGATAACTACAACTGAAATATATTATACAAATGTTTCATACACATACACGTTTTGTTCATACTATATTTTTTATACCATTTTTTTTTCTTCCAGAATCAGCACCATTCATCACGACTGTAAATGTTGAAGGTATGAATCGTAGCTTAAAGGGACTTAGTAACATTGTCCAAATCCTCAAAATCCAATTGAAATTCTAGCAGTTCCCTCATACCTTGTTGTATTCTTATTAACAAAAAAAAGCATTGGACAGGTTTCGGTTTTTCCAATTTCCTTTTTTAAAATTGTTTACTACTGCTTGTCTCTGTACCAGTTATTAACTATCGAACATGACAAATGGCCTCATTGTGAAGAAGCGTTATTAGAGCTAATTTACCATATTTGAACTGTATTTCTGAGGGGACTGGTTGCTTCAGCCCCATATGACCCATCTGTGAGCCTTTGGATTATTTTGCTACGATTTGTTCATTAATAGGGTAAATCACATGTCTACACATTCTTGCAATCATTGTGACAGGTGTTGTAATACAATATGTATTCATATAATATGACAATAAAGGCCAACTCTAAATTATATACCATAATAATTTTCTTTGTAATCTACTGTAATTTGTATCAATCACAATTACATCAACATTCAAACAAATCAATAAACGTTTGCACATGATAAGACAAAGCAGGATATATATAATATTTGGTTAAGATCCTGTCCACCTTTTGCAAGCAAAAATCAAAGAAATAAGAGAAATTATTGTCTTATGATATGGGGTCATAGTAACTCAACTTGTTCATTTGGCCACCAGTACGTCCTAAAAAGCCGGCGCGGGTAAAGAAGGACTTGGTCACTGAGATAGCCTTGGAGCTCACTGGACGACACGTGAGGCGCCTGAACAACGTGGCGATGGAACAGCTCGGGTCGGTGGAACAGGTGGTGGTGGAGAACAACCAAGTGCTGTTTGACACCAGGCAGATGCTGATTGACTTCATGTACAACGAGGCGCTGAGTGAAGATATGCTGCAGGAGAGGGTCAGGGAGGCAGCAAAGGGCATCGGACGAACAGACATCGGCCAGCAGGATGGGAATGAGCAAGGTAGGTTGATGTTACAGCAGAAGAATAGTCAGTCTATACGAATGCTAGGAGTGTTTGATTTGAAATAGCTACAGCGTCTATAATAAATACTTCATCTTTTATGTTTGCTAATGCTTAGGTCACAAATGATCCGGGCGCCGTACGATTTTTATCCCTACGGCGGATTTTCTTCGATTTTGGGAAATTGTGATATCGTACGATGTCTGTGAGTTCTTAGAGTATCAGTCACATATTTGTCGGGGCCCGTACGATGACTTTTGTTTTAAAATAAAACATAAATCGCACGGCTCCCGTGAACACAATCTTAGTGCCCGTACGGGTGCCTTACGGTGCTCTTACGGCGACTCCGGGATACCCGTACGATTTGAATGGACAAATATTCAGTCTCAAAATCGTACGATATTCGAAAAAAGGCTGCGGTGTCAGTGCGGTGCCCGTGCGATGCTCTCTACGACGTGTCTACGGGCTTACGGCAAGTGAAATATCGTACGATGCATTTCTTTTTTTAACTCCGCGTTAAACAATTTGTTGACATCGTACGGCGAGGAAAAATGCAACGGCAACCGCACGATAGCCATGGCACCCTTGTGTGCGCCGCAAGATTCCCGCACGATTTCATCTAAAAGTGGCATCGTACGGGCGCCGTATCCCAAATCGGAGCATTTGTGACCTAAGCATAAGCGGGCGCATACTGCATTTAATTCAGATAAACGTCACACGTTTTTTGTTTTTCTTTTCATTAGGCATCAGAGTAACGGACGAGGAGCTACGAGAGCTGACCGAGCACATGAACCCTGTGATGGCGGAGCAGTTGCTTCAGAAGATTGGTGTAGCTCCCTCACCGGATGATGGCAGTGACATCGACCTGTATCAAAGACTTCGTGACTGGCGCGATGGATCATCCGATCAGATGGCTGCTTACATCCAGTGGGGCCTGCTGTTTCCTATGGATCCTCATGGCAGTAGTACGTATTTACATTTTAAAGTAACATAAGATGTTCAATGTTAGCTTACACACGTTATATCCTCTGTGGACTCGCTTACATGATATCTTAAGTTGTATTCAAGCCGCTCTTTCTGAGCTCGAGAAAACCAAATTGCCATTATCATGTTTATATTCAATGAATCCTTCTTTTAAACATTTTATTTTTAATTGTGTGCATATGAAATGTTATGTTGATATCTATTTTTCATCAGTTGCCTTTCTCTCGGATGCTGACTTGGAACTGCTCAATAAGTACACTCCTTGCCCGGCGTACTGTGACAAACTAACTACTAGGACGGACATGAAACATACGCATGGGAAGGGACAGAAACGTCCAAAGGACCTGCTTGCGGATCTCAAGGCATGGCGGGATGGTCTGAAGGATGACGATCAGTGCAAGAGGGCACGGAACATCCTCCTGGAAAACTTACGCCAAATGGAGTTTCAGAGTAATAATAAAAATTAATATAATATTCTCCATTTCTATAGCGCCTAATATGATTGATACTCATCTCTAAACGCTTTACAATGAAATGTAAGCTAAGCTAGATATGTAAGCTAAGCTGCTATCAAGTTATGGTCTCTTGTGTATGCTATGGATTTCGTTACGAACAAGCTGAGTAATCATCTATTGTTCTAATGTTTTTACTATGTATTTAGGCATCAAGGAATTGGATGGATTGTCGGATTTTATACCAAATATAAGATGTGGCAATATACTGTTGATAAGGTTGTATCTGATCTATCGTTTTCCTATAGATCTCCCACAACTCAAGGGAACACACGTTCACATGGTAGAGATCCTTAACGTAGCTCGTAATCATGATGAGGGATATCCTCCCTTACACCAAGACATTGGTGATCGGAAGGCCTTACACCCCTCTCACCAGTCCTTGGCAAGGACATCATCAACATCCTGAAGTAGACCAAGTGAACATAAACAATTTGTATGTAAATACTATCATCAGATTATGATGTTTGCATTGCATAACCTGATCATTCGATGTGTCATTTCCATAGGTCTGCTCCCTCAACGCAAGGGACCCCATGTGCACAAGGCGGAGATCCTTGACGTAGCTCGTAACATCCTGATGAGGGATATTCTCCCCGTCGCCCAGGCCTTGGGTATCAATGACCAGAAACTCGCGTCGTACCGGAAGGCCTTCCACCCATCTCACCTGGACAAGGGCACCATAGGCGCCATCTTCAAGCTGTTGGACCAGATCGATTCGCAGGAAGATGAACGGGAGGATTTCTGCGCTGTACTTATGCGATGTGGATGCCTCAACGTGGCTAAGAGTTTTTTGTTCAGTAAGTGTAGAACTAAACCTTGTTTTTCTGAAGGGGATTCCTCCTGATTCATTAACTCAGTAAGCACGGTAAGGGGATTGCAAAATATATTAGGGAACATGTTTAGAGTGTTTATGAACGTTTTTGTTATGTCTACACTATAATTGTTTTCATCCCTGTTACTTCTGATACTTCCCAAGAGTGTAAATAGGCTCGAGTAAAGACGTTCGTGGATAGTGCCTTTGTATTTTCCGTTAGCATTGATACTATCTGATGTTCTATTCTCTCTTACATAAGGTTATGAGATATCCATTGGGGAGCTTTGCCGAATCTCAGTTGACCTACTCCAAGCCAAAGCTCCACCTTCCAACCCCGATGTCAAAACATCTAAAGGAAACAAGCAAGATGCAGTGGAAGATTCGGGAAGAGTTGAAGGTGTGTCTGGAAATGACGCGAGACCCGAGAAGGCATACCGCAACACCGTGCTCCAGCTGACTGATGAGGAGGTCAGTGAGTTTGGGGAGCCCTCCCTGCGGTTGCTAGGATACTGGCAACGCAAGATCCGACCAGTCCCGTTCCACTTCAGAGCCTCCATAGCTGATGGCTTACAGGATGACGCGGAGCGAGTAGAACGCGCACAACTCATCTTCAAAGGTTCGTAAAACTAACGTGACATGGTTAATTTACTTTCAAATTAAAGTAATATTTGTTGAGATATTAATCGATCAATACATTAATGTTTGTTATTGAAATGTGTGATGACAGTTTATTCTTTATAATATTACTGTTTTAATTTTTTTTTCAGTGAAAATATATGGGTTCTTTTGATGGTTGTTTGATTGACCGCTTTTAATAAAAAAAAAAATCCTTTAGGTGCGTTTGCCAAATGGAAACTGAACGACGCGTTCGTTGAAGGCATAGTCAACCGGATTGACGGCGGGGGTATAATGAACCTGTTGGAGATCGTGGAGGGGGACGAGATGCCAGGAGACCGGGCGTCCAAGAGAGACAACGTCAGCGCACAGCTCACCAGGTGGATTGAACAGCGATGGGAGAATCGCAAGAACATGGGCGATCGAGAGCTAGCCTCCAGGAAATTCAGAGACTTCAATGACAAGCTCCTGGAAAAGGGTTTCCACGAGCTCACTGTTGAGATTATGACAGTTGAGCAGCAACTGTGGCAAACTAGCAGTAATTAGCTAATTTTCCATTACAACGTCACGGTTGTGTATGAAATATAGACCCGGAGTGTTTCACAAAAATGTCAAGTTAAATTCAAGTTGGACTTAACATTGTATAGCCTTTGAATAAAAATTAAAACAACAGTTAAGAGAAAAAAGCTCTTAATGTGAGACTTTCAAAAAGTTTTTACATCAGTAACATAAAATATCCTTGATAAAAGCGTTATTCTTTTAAACCAAATTGTATGTTGTATTTAAAAAATAATGCATTTATTTTACATAGCTATCCAAAATGTTAAGTCCAACTTAGATTAATCTTTGTGAAACACATGTAGGCATAACCTTACGTCCGGTTTCATGCGCAAAAGCACTTTATATCACAGTACGGTTATAGGTATCTCCATTTTCAGAAGATCAAATACTTGCGAGACTGTTTTCTTTTAAATGTCTACGTCAGCTGCTTATTTTTGTTTGTGTGTATATTACGTCAATTTTAAAGCCCAAGTATTTGTTCAACCTTATAAGGGGGACAACTAAAGTTGTCATTAATGTAATGTAAGGAATTTTATCCAAACGATGAAATCCTAATTTACTGTTTATGTATTGTTTATAATAATGATTTTTCAAGAGATTGGCATTGATTTGGTTTCTGCATATTTTCAACTTCATCTATTTGAAAATGCAAGACCCTCTGGTTCTAGGAAGCATCAATGTTCAATTAACCTCTCTTGAAATAAGAGCCTTGGGGCTTGTTTCATGAAAGGCAATTTCATAGAAAAACAAATACTGTTTAAATTTGATGTAAGATGTTATCACCTGCTGCCCATTGACGCACCTACAACAAAAGAACGTTCCTGGAAGGTTTTTTAATCATTCATAAATATTTTTATATTTCAGGATACATTTGAAAAATAGAATCCTTTTTGTGTTTTCATGTAAAGCCATACAACAACGTTGTATGTGAAAACCAGAAGTAATTGTGATTGAAAATTGTCTATGTCAGTGGTGAAAAGGTTTTTTTCTTTGTATACTAAATTGTTAGATTCTAACCTAAATTAGCATGAAGTCTAAGCTTCTAGAAAGCATAACAGGGGCGTCGATCACGGGGGGGATGGGGGGGATATATCCCCCCCAATATTTCAGGTGGGGGGGATGGCCTGTATTATCATCCCCCCCAATATTTGGGGTTCAAAAATATATAATAACATTAGAATTAAGAAGCATTGCCCCCTATCATGAATGGAAGTTGTTACTATAGTCTTCTTTAAACCACTTTTTGATAATGCTAAACTGCCCAAATCCAAAAATTTTCCGGGGCTGCGCCCCTGGAACCCCCATTAAGGTTATTTGACCCAGTCCCAGCCCTGTACTCATTAAATAGGTTTATTCAGGACTTCTCTCGTGGCAAACTTTCAGGCGATCCTGGCCCACTGTGCGTCTGCGCTTCGCTCACTAAAATTGAGCTAATTAACTATTCAATAGATAATTGTATTTCTGAATATTACAAATCCCAAAGCTTCCGGGGGCTTCGCCCCCTGGACCCCCAATAAGCTTTCCAATGTGGGTATCCCTTGACTTATTCTATTCAGGGTTCCATCAGGATGATTGCATCCACCCTTGGACAGTGCCCTCGCCATAGCAGTAGCTTGCAATGTGCACTTGATAATCTTCCAATCTTTAAACAGCTAAATCAAAAGCCAATTAACTGAAGAATAGTTAACTCTATATTTACATATAGACAACATATTTATATCTGGATATTACAAATCCCAAAGCTTCCGGGGGCTTCGCCCCCTGGACCCCCAATAAGCTTTCCAATGTGGGTATCCCTTGACTTATTCTATTCAGGGTTCCATCAGGATGATTGCAATCGACAGTATTTATCTATCAGACTAAACTTCATCCACCCTTGGACAGTGCCCTCGTCATAGCAGTAGCTTGCAATGTGCACTAAATAATCTTCCAATCTCTAAACAGCTAAATCAAAAGCCAATTACCTAAAGAATAATTAACTCTATATTTACATATAGACAACATATTTATATCTGGATATTACAAATCCCAAAGCTTCCGGGGGCTCCGCCCCCTGGACCCCCAATAAGCTTCCCAATAAGCCAGTTCGTAGTTACAATCTGCGCATGCGCGTATTTACTTCCGGGTATTCTGATATTCCATCGATCGTGAGAATCAAAGAAGCCACACGTGCAATTGAATGCGAATTATTTGTTTACGTTTTTAAAATCTGGATCAGGATCAAAATAAGCCCATCGTTTTTGTATTCACCACATCAAAGGTTAATAGCATAATATGTACTATTTCATAGAACAAGAACCGGTTTGATAGAATGTGTTATTCATGTGTAATGATGATATTTATTGATCAATAATTTCACCGAGCCTTGCTTGGCCTGGCTAGCACGCACTGGATATGTACACACGTAGGTGTACATAGCATTGTGCGGAGATTATCGTCTTCCGCTTGCTGGACTATCCAACGCAAAAACAGTTTTTGCCGTCTGATTTCTCTCTCCATTTATTAGAAAATGCAAACAAAATGTCGTTTATGTGATCCACAATTTATATAAATTGATAATGATTACCGACTTTCTTGTTTTGAAGACCGCAACATGTAGAAATAAATATTATATCCCGTCTGTTTTTCTTGCCGATGGCGTCCTAAAACAAAGCGTTCAATTTTGAACGGTACATTGTACGAATGGGCGGTATGCTTATCGCCCGCCTTGTACCATTATTGCGCGTGAATGATTCACCTGGATCATTCACAAGAAAGATGATTACAAGAAAGTTGATATGGAGAAAAATCGGTAAATTCTTGAATATACTTTACATCAAATGTGTTCTTTATGAGTTTATACAGCTGCTCGTATAATTTCCACTTTGATTTTATGCATCTAATGTTTGTTTTATGCTGTCAAACTAAAATTATCCGGTAATATGACATACTACCATACACTTTACTGTACGTTGATCGCCCGTTGATGGAATATCGGACTACGCCCTCTGTCGTCACCCAAGCTCCATAGTCTAATTACGAACTGGCTTATATGGGTATCCCATGACTGATGCTATTCAGGGTTCCATCAGAATGCTTGCAAATATGTATCTATCAGGCTAAAGTTCATATTGGACAAAGCCCAGCTCATAATGATGCTTGCAATGTACACTTAATAATCTTCCAATTTCTAAACTGCTGAATTCAAAAGCTTTGGGGTCCCCTAACCCCCCCCCCCCCCCCCCCCCCAGCCATAAAAACCTGGGCACGCTGCTGGGTTGTCGCTTAGCTCCCTCGCCAGAGATGGTCAAAATGACGAATCATCCCCCCCAATGGCGAGAAGAAATCGACGCCCTTGAAGCATAATGTGCGAGTTTGTTAAGTAGACTATAAAGAAATGTGGTCAACTGTATATCTAAAATTGAAATCAATAAATGCCTGGAAATGTGAAAGAAAAAAAAAAATAAAGAAATGTGGTTATACAATAATTATAGTCCTGTTATTCTCCAGCAATATATGATTTGTAGGGAGCATCTTTTTTTTAAGTTTTGAAAAATATTTATGAGTGCACGATAACGTAACTTGATACCCCATTGCATCACTTAATCACGTAGTCATTCTTAAAATTAATTCATATATTATGCTGCTAAAGATGTAGTTTTATGCTTTACTATTACATTTGTTATTGTGTGTTCATTATGTTTTACCCAGATGCAACGTCTAACGTTATTTTATGATAAATATGAGCTGTACATATTCATGATAACACGCCACGCGTATATAGAAAAATAATTGTATATATTAGAATATCTTACTTAAAAACCTTGCATAGCTCATTATACATGTATAGCTTGATGGACAAAAACAGAGGCATCGTATTCGTATAAAAGCTGAGCACATGGAAACCTCCTATCAAATTAGTCACTGTACCACTAATACTTATTTTGTTTGATTATACTAGTAGTCATCCTTTTTAAATAACGTTTTGAGTTAAATGCAGTGGACCATATGATTTGCCCTCTGGTTTGACTGGTGGGAATTCTTGCATCTTATATTTAAACAAACCCAATGAAACACCTTGCTTATGACATATTGTCCTAAATAATGTTTCTTTCTGTAGTCTAGAAGATAAAATCCATATAGGCCTAATACGTGGACTCTCGCCTGGATCTTGACCTAGATCTGGATATACAGAACAGGATCCCTCTTGCATAGTGCACCGGTTAATTAGGAGAGGGTGCTATTTTTGGGGGGTTTAGTTCCTTTAATACAGAGAATTTCTATTGTCCAAAATTGGATACAAAATGGCGACAGGTGTTTCAGGTGTATCGTGTGTTTGTGGCGCATATACATACTGTGCAGAGATTCACTAAACTGTGACTGACTTTTTCTGGGCATGATTGCGGTATCCACACAACTAACTTAAAATTCTAGTCGTTCTTTCATACGTTGTTATATATTCGTATTACTAATTGAAGCAGTTTTTAATATCTCTTTCGTTAAATATATTTTTACGTCGAAGTGTTCAGATGTTTAATTATCTACTGGAAAGTTTTAACTTGGTGCAAAGTCAGCGCAATGAGTTAGCGAATATCACTGTGCACTTTCGCTCATTGCTCGGCCACATAACATCAATTTAACGTGATATGTTCACACATTACTTATTGGACATGTCAGACCACAAAAATAACAATTTTATCAACCATTTAGGCCTACTACTTTTTGTACATGTCAACAACAACTTTTAAACTAGCTCTATTTAAATTCCTTTCGCAATTTGTATCCTTTTTTGACAATAGTTGCCTCAACCCTCTGTAAAACTGTATGAAGGGGTTCTAGTTTAGTCGATCTTGCTGATCTTAGTTTTGAACACATCTGGTGGTATACTCTATATTTCTGCAGTTGGGAGGAGTTGGTTACAGGCGGTATAGGGTTGCATTTTCAAGCTTGTATGTTTTGATTACTTTGTTATGTTACGATAACTGTACATTACTTCATGGTGTTTTTTTTTGTTTACTTGTCTTTATATTTTGTTCTGAACATTTAAGACTTAATTTACCGACTCGGACATTTTTTTCTTGGAAATGTAATATTTGATCTGCTTCGTAGGCTACTGTTAAAAGAAATAAATTACTCGGCTTGCCTTCTTTTCTAATAACGCTGTCATTTTGTTTGTATATGCATCTGTGTCACAATATATAAATATCATCTATGTCTAATGTTAGAATAAAAGTCGTCCCGTTGTATGCCCATATCCCCATCCTAATCTGATCGTTCCTAATATCATGCGCACACCAATCATCGATGACACCAATTCCCTATAGGGGAATTGTGATCAAACGTCCACTATAATGTGGACTGGGACATGATAACGTCACGGCCCAAGATGGTGCGCATGCGCCGCACGCCCGTGCTCACGCCGTCTCATTCTAGTACCAGACTCTGGGACCCAGATGCTGTCCGCAGAGAATCTAGTACTGGGCAAGACGACGTGAGAAGGGATGTGTGCATGCACATTGGCTTGAAGTGTGTCGTAATTATGTTCTAGTCCACATATTTGTTTTTGTATTGTGAATAGTATATATTCTTTCATCAAAATAACAACGTATATGTTTGAACAAAAATTGGAATTTAAGTATCATAATAAATCAAAATTTTCGATATAGAATCAAGAACATTTATTTAAAAAAAGTTTATGAGTGGTCGAAAAGCCCTGTGGCAAAAACGAAAACCGCTTGATGAGGAGTCACAGGATTAAAAAGTTGGTAGCTATATGAATATTGATTTTGTGCATATGGGTAAAAGTTTGTATCCTAGACCAGAATTACTTCATGCATTGAAGTCCATTAAGATTTGTTATTCGGAAGACACTACAGTCATAATTAAGGATGTAACACAATGATAAAACCATTCGTGTATAGCGCGACGTGCATGGATAACAAAAGTAACAACCAGCTTTACATGAAGTTATACAGAGTGAGTCAGAAAAAATGTCCCACTTTTGTAAAGTTGTATTGTTTGAAATATGAATATTTAATCCTCCCGGTACATTTAGGTACCATTTTCATTTGAATCTCTGCACGCATGACTGAACATCAGACAATCTTTAGAAGACTGCCAGATCTCATTTGCGCCAATTGGCTGGGTGAGGAATAAAACATTGTTTTGAACAAAGACAGACAGAAACACACACACACATGCACACACACACACACACACACACACACACACACACATTCTTGTAAGGACCTTCAATCGGGGATGTGGTTTTTTCAATGTTATAAACACCTTCAAACGGGGATATGCCCGTTTGTTTAATGATGTTTGGCTTGTCCCCGGTTTGCTGGTGTGTAAACATGGCAATATTCCCAATTGGTGGGTTTAAAAATACACACACATTCACTTGCATACACAAAAACACATTTATACACCCACTATGTAAACAAACATGCAAAACGGGCATATAAGGGATATCCTTAAAAAATCATAATAACATACAGTACAGCGATCCCTGAAGCACTATACCCCCCTGTTCGGAAACCGGGGATATGCCCGGTTTCCGGAATATCCCGTTTGCCTGTGTTTAAACTTGTGTGTATCCCCGGTTGAAGGTCCTTACAAACGCAAACAAACACACACACACACACACACACACACACACACACACACACACACACACACACACACACACACACACACACACACACACACACACACACACGCACACACACCCTATTTCATTTTCGGATTAACGAACCCTAATTCATTTTCGGACTAACGAACCTTCGGAATAACGAACCCGATTTCATTTTACGAATAGCGAACCTTCGGAATAACGAACCCGATTTCATTTTAGGAATGGCGAACCTTCGGAATAACGAACCTTCGGAATAAAGAACCTTCGGAATGACGAACCTTCGGAATAACGAACCTGATTTAATTTTAGGAATAGCGAACCTTCGGAATAACGAACCTTCGGAATAACGAACCCGATTTCATTTTAGGAATAGCGAACCTTCGGAATAACGAACCTTCGGAATAACGAAATTTTGGAATAACGAACCTTTGGAATAACGAACCTTCGGAATAATGCAACAAATGTTCGGATTAACGAACACTCAGGTATAGGAAATTTGCGTGTTCGGAATAACGAACCTTCTGAATAACGAACCGCACCCGTTCATTTAACTATACTAATTCACACAACAGAGGACGTGTGAGTTTTTCTGAATTAACAGTCTGTGCGGGTTCTAGTTTCGGTGTCCGCCGCCACAATTGTTCAAAACCATGGCCGAAACAACTAATGTAGGTTGTGTAATCAGCGGAGATGGGGGGGGGGGGGGGGGGGGAGGGGGGGGGGGAGGGTTCTAGACAATTGGTTTGGATGGTCCTGATCGATAACAAGTGGACTAGAGACCGGTAAAAAGAGGACCAGAGACCAACAAAACGTCGACCTTTCTAAATTTTGGAGTGGGGTGGGGGGGGGGGGGGGGGTGTTTGGTGCGATCAGGCCAGCCAAGAGTGCTGAGTACTGCATATATAACTGGCATAAGCACCAGCAATGACTTTACAACGATTGTGCGGTGTTTTAAGCTCTAAATTATGTTTACGTTCACAGACACAGGTTTTACGACCGGACAATCCCTGGATACAGCATGCGGTACTTTTGACCATCTAGGTGGCGAACTGCGCATTGCTCATTATGACGTCTCTGTCTTCATTCCTCCCGGAGCTTTGGAAGAAGGTTCCTCGCACGAGATTTCCATTGAGGTCCTGACGAGGTCTCCGGATGACCTGGTCCTGCGAGATGATGAGATGATGGTAAACTTTGGCATCCGCTGTACGCCATCTGGCCTGAGGTTTAAGAAGCCTATCAGTGTGTCGATGCCCCACTGCGCCATCTTCACTGACCCGAAGAGTGTGGAGAGTGTGGTGTTCACTAGAAGTGGCGATGATTCCGGTAGGCGTTATGTCTTTCTTTCGAAATTCATTTATGAAGTAGGAACTTGCGAGATGCTTGTTTTATCACATGTTCTATTTAACATATAGCAATATGTTAAACCGCCATTCGTACAGTGAATATACCAAATCTATTTAAGTAACTCTCCGAAAAATATTCTTATCCAAAAGATGCTAATTATTATTTCTAGAAAATAATTACATATTCTGATAATTTTTTATTCATGGTGTCATTTAACTACCACTCTTTGATACCATTCTAGCAGTGACCTTTATGATTATAAAAGACGAACCTCATAACTTAAAGAGGATACAGACCGATCTCTCTATTATTTAGTATTTTGACCAAAAGGTCTCTTTAATGCCAAAATAATAGTTTGTCATTATGACAAATTTGTCATAATGACACAATATTTATTTGTGAAACACATTAATTGAGTCTGTACCCAATATACAGATTCCTCGTGGTCTCAGGATGACACAGTGGAATGCCGTTTCAGCAAAGACAGGGTGGAACTGCAACTGACTCACTTCTCCTGGATCTGGGATTGGGTGAAGTCTTGGTTCGTCGAGGCTAAGCGGGTTTCCTTCGTCCCCTTCCTTCCAGCCCAAATGCCACGTGATCGTAAACCGATTCTTCTCGTGTACCTATTCAACACACTAACGGGACAGTTTGAGGTGATTGTTTTCCTTAATCGTATCAGAATGTTTGTTCAAATGATATGGATCAGATTTTAGGGGGTATGTTCAACTTGATTAAAAACTTACAGAAATTTGTTATAATATATATAATGTAGAAGCATTCACATAATCGTATCATTGTTGTAATGATGTTCTCATGTGTGTTGTAGCTCATAAGAAAACAAGAAGAGAGTTTGCCTTTGAAGTACCGGCCTGTCTTGGCAGAAGATATTTTGGATATCAGCGCAACAGTGAGGGATCATCTGACTATTACTTGTACCTTGCACAGTGAGCCGACTGAACAAGAGTCGACGAAGGTAAAATATGGTAGTGTTAAAGGGGTAGTTTAGTTTTGGTACAGAGGGCGCAGCACATCACCATTTTTTTGTGAGGTAATGAAAAACTGAGTGTCAAATTTGCGAGAACATGCAATTTTAATGGCAGAATAAACTTTATTTGGTCAAAATCGGCCCAGAAACGGCTGAAATATCGATAAATATACCTGAGCCTATAATTATTTGGGGCCCAAATAATTAGCTGAATTTTTCAAAAAAATAAAAAAATGCTTGCACTTTTTCAAACATTTTCAAAAGCGTTTTTTAAATAGTTGTTGATGATCTCTCTATTTAATCATTATTTTAATAAAACATCACATGCATAATTTTGTATGGAAAATGGTTGAAACCAATGCCTTTTAGAGAGCGCCCTCTTGAGTTGCTCTTTTTTTAATGATAACGGGCTTTTTACTTAGTCGTTTGTAATTTTGCATACCTTTCGAGCATGGTGGAGTTAAAACTATTAGTTTTATGTTACTGTCCATGTTTGGTTACTAAAGTTGAGCCTTACCAAAACTGTATTACCCCTTTAACACATTCTAAATATTACAGCTATGATACAACAAATAAAACAAATTGCTTAAAAGTTATTTACATGTTGTTATACTTTGAAACATTGTTACTGTTTTCTGATGATCATGAAATCGTCATTGTCATTTTTCATCAGCTTGATATGTCCATTGATGTTGATTGTACTAGGAGAATACAATCCATGAGAAATATACTACGACAGGATTATTTATTGCAACGGTCGATACTTCACACACTTTTTTCATATAAATTATATTTATAGGTTGTACCGTACAATCAACTATGTAGACTAGTCTGTAGGAACGAGACGTTCCACCTTGACTTGACCCAGTGTCCGGACGACAGTCACTTATCGTTGCTACTACAGCAAGAAATGCCTGGCAGAATCATCGATCTTAGGACGGGATACACAGGTAGGCCTACGTGTATTTGTTTGCTGACCAACAAGTGAAGTAGAGTTGCTATTTTTCAAATACTATATAACTTATCATGTTACTCTTGTTTGTTTCCATCTCTGCGGTTGTCACTTGTTCTTAACAAAACATTACACAACAAATTGTGTTTAGTTACTTCTTTTTTTTTTACTGACATTGAAAATATTGTAAATGTTTAAAAAGCTGAAATGTTTCGTCACATATTTTGGAAATATACACATTATAATGCATGTCACGTCAGGTTTCCTTAATCAAGGTGTTTCGAGTACACATTGCCTATACGGTCATTATATGCATGACATCTGAGATTTCAATAAGCTATATCATAGATTTTCATTATTTGTTATGTTATTCTGATTCTTATAGATGATGCCTCAGCGGGTGATTCGAGTGACACTCCTCCAAGCGTGAATCCAGAGTAAGTAAAACAAGAACAAAATTGAAGAAGAACAAAATATCGCTGACAATGATATAATGTACACTTAAAATGTATATGGCACTTAGTAAGCTCTCCAATATCCAGAAACCTTTACCTCTGAATAAAACCGAGAAATTGTGTATATTCACTAATGGTCATTGCTTACGGTCATGATGAAGACTTGATTACATAGCCATAACACACTTATTTGCGAAGACACGTACGTATTTTGTCAGAAATGTAAATGCGTCAATACCCAATTCTCCTAACAGGTCTCCAGAGTTTGTGACCGAGGGTGAGCTTTATGAAATATCGAGGAAGTTCCCTGACAACAAATTCCACCATTTTTGCTATCTTCTTAACGGTATGGATTACAACGAGGCCCAAGCCACATTAACTAAATTTAACAACGACTTCAGTAGAGCCGTACGTGAAGTCCTTGCAGACTGGAAGACGAGAACTGGTGGTCATCAACGTGACCTTGATGATGCCCTTGGTAAGGCCGGTGCAGGTGGGATGAAACTAGCCAAGGAGCAAAGATGATGACGAGGTGACCATGGTGACACCGAGCATTCAGTGCAATATCGCAATAATGTAATGAATGGGATCATGGGCGTCGATCAAGGGGGGGGGGGGTAATGTACCCCCAACAATGTCCTTTGACTCTATGTCTCCCCATTTCCCCCCCCCCCCTTCCGCCATAAAATCCTGGGCACGTTACTGGGTTCGGGTCGCTTCGCTCCCTCGCCGAAGATTGTCAAAATTACATTTCACCCCCCCCCCCCCCCCCCCCAAAGGCGAGAAGAAATCGACGCCTATGAATGGGATACAATGCCCCGTGTTTGTGTTCAAAGTACCGTGTCGTGTGTCTCAAAAGTGCATGGTACAATCGGGCAAAATATGTTTACATATGTTTAGGGACATTTTGGTCATCATAAAGGGGTATTAGTATGCTTTCTAATGCACTTTGTTTGACACTTTTTGATTTTGTCGGAGGCATTACCTATTCTATGCACTGTGATATACATATATTTGTATCGATGTCTGTATTCAAGAGCAAGAAAGTCATTGATATTTATTAAAAAGATCTGTCTTTTTACAGTCATGTACATAGAAAACTTTGAATAATAACGAATTTGTAATTGAAATAAGACAACTTAACGTGGCAGGTTGTTCAGCTGATATCAGGTTGATAATTATGATAGGGTCTCTCTGCAGAGCAAGTCGTTCCTCCTTTTCCTGATTGTCCTTGCTTCAGTTTCAAGTTTGCAGGTTCCTGATTGTCGAGCAATTCCGTTAAGCCCTCGGCACAAAGATCCGACTCGACCCGATCTGACTCAACCCGATCCGACTGGTTTTCAGTCAGGCTTAGAGTCAATGTTGCTCATTCGAAGCCGCTTCAACATGTTGTATCGGCCTCGAATGATCTCCGACTGGCTCTTGACCGGCAAAACAGGAGTCCTGAGGCACCGCACACGAAGCAGATCCGACTGAAAAACCAGTACGCGGATCGGGTCGAGTCGGCTCTGTCTGCGCCGGGCTTTATACGGTGTTGAGCTAAGACTGATCGTCTGATTTAAAAAGGTAACCGGAATTTTTCTAGTACTCATATTATCATGCATCGTGTTTCCATTTGTAAGACCATCAAGGTAGAAGATGTGTTGATGTGTAGACAACTTTAAAGGCTTTCCTTCGCACTAACACGCATACATATTCAAATATTGATACGTCTTCATTAGTCATATTTCAATACTATTGCAAAACTTGAATAATTTACAATATAGCTAAGTCCATTGGAACAACATTTTAAATCGTCATATTTTTTTTTGTGTAGCCCGATGAGTTATTACATTATAATCCATTGGAAGGTCGTCCATCGCATATATTTACAAGCAGGTTTTTGTTATTCATTGTCGTGTGTGTTGGACCTTTAACAAAATGTGCATGAAACGATGGAACCTGGGCCTGAGAGATTACCTCGTTTATAACAGAGCTAGTTAGGAAGAGGTTCCACTTTAATGTATTCATTCAATTGAGTTAAACAAAAAAAATGTAATAATTGTTTATAGATTGTGACAATGCACATCTCGTCTATGGAATACGTTATTGATGATATTGATGTTAAAGTGTATTATTACCACTTGAAATTCTGAATTAATCACAGGATAAGCAATTTGTAGAACATAACTACATTTCTGAATTATTCAAATTAAATTGGGATTTTATAAAAAAAAATGTTATCATGCTATTGATGTTATCGATGTTATAGTGTATTATTACCATGATTACTAATTGTCTTGAAATACGTACTTCACAGGAAGAGCAATTAGTGGAACATAACTCAATTTCTGAATTCTTTTTCGAATTCAATTGAGTTTTTATTAGAGAATGTTATTATGCTATTGGTGGTATTGATGTGATGGTGTATTATAGTATTGCTACTTGAAATACCTTTATACAGGACAGGCAATTTGCGGAAAATAACTCAAATTCTGAAATATTATTCAAATTCAATTGAGTTTGTAAGTCTGTATTAAAGAATGTTATTATGCCATTGATGGTATTGATGTATATAGCGTATATTGCTACTGTACTTTAAATACTTCACAGGGTAAGCATTTTGTGGAACATTACTACAGTACTAAATTATTCAAATTAAATTCATTTTTTTATTAAGGAATGTTAGCATGCTAGTTATGGTATTGATGTTATAGTGTATTATTACTACTTGAAATACTTCATTGAATAATCAATTTGTGGAACATAACTAAATTTCTGAATTATTATTCTAATTACATGTATATTTATTATGTATAATGGTATAAATGTTGTAGTGTATTATTAGTACTTGAAATACTTCACAGGATACAAATTGTGTGTAATATAACTCAATTTCTGAATCATTATTAAAATTGTATTCATTTTTTACCAAAGATCTAGATTGCTATTATGCTATTAATGGTATTGATGTTATAGTGTATTAAGCAATACTTCACATGTTATGCAGATTGTGGAACATAATTTTTAAATAATTATTCAAATTCAATTAAGTTTGTTTTCAAGAATGTTTGATGATGTTTATTGTGACAATGCAAATCTCGCCTCTGGAATACATTATTGATGGCATACACATGTTGTACTTATACATGTATTGTATTCATGTTATAGTGTATTATATTATTACTACTTGAAATACCTTACAGGATTGGCAATTTGTGGAACAACTAGTTTCAATTATTATTCTAGATTATTAACGTATTTCTGTCAAGTTATTTTTAATTATTAATACAATTATAGTAGAGACTGTGTTTCCGATTCCTGAATTAGTCACCCACACTGCATAACAATAATATTAATAATAATAACAATAATAATAGGGTTGATTTATATAGCGCCTAATGATAAAATAAAATTAAATGTTTTATTGGTTAAAATATTAGTAACAATTAATTGATAAGACTTGCAATATTTGTGTTGATGCAGGACACTTAGAAATTGTATACCCTTGCCCTGAACAGCAGTTTGCAAATTTTTCCCTTAAAGGGATAGTTGAGTGTTGGTATAGGTTTTGGTTACTAAAGTTAAGTTTGACCACTACTCAACTATCCCTTTAATATTCGTGGCATAGAAGAATTTAAAAGACCATATTACTGAGTTATAACTCTCATGTCTTAATGTAACTCTCTCTCCATATTGCCTATGTCCTTTTTACTTCTATTTTCTTTCTCCTCTTCTCTCCTTTTGCCTTTCTCCCTTTCCCTATTCTACCTTTTCCTTATCTCGCTCTCCACTAGCGTTTTTCACTATTTTCATAATGTTTATAAATATAATGGCATTTGACAATGCATGGATATGTAAATGTTTTTAAATGTTGATATTCAGATGTTTGTATAATATGAATGTTGATCAGTTATTAGGAATTGTGATATGGTGAACCCAAGACAATTTTCCATTGAGTTGGACCAATAAAACAATTATTGAAATTGAAATTGAAATTGAATAAAATGAATTTTGGTGTACCACAAACAAGCAATTATATTTAATAATTTACCGAATCAATACCACTGAAATACAATTGGTAATATGAATGATGAATATTCCTCTCTAATAAAACGGTGATAAAAATGTTTATCTTAATACACACTTATTATGTATATACCATGTACCCCACTAGCTTGGAACTATCTGTCTTTTATATTTAAAAAAATATTTTCTATCCCCATCTCTCCTACTTCATGATTTATTTCTTTACTGGCTCTCATCGCCTTGTTTCCCAAAATGTAAATTAATTTCGAATTCAATTTCTTGTTATAAGTATGATTGTAAGTATTGATTATAATTTCTTTTCAGTATGATTAATTCTCAATTTCTATTTTATGATTCAAATTATATAGTTTACTATAAAAAGACAATGGAAGAAAATAGTTTGATATATAACAGTAACACATCACTTGCTCAATAATCTGGATAAGCATAATTTAATATTGGAATCCATTTATTTCATATTTATGTGTCTTATCAATTCAAATGTATGAAATGTTTTATATAATTCATTGTAAATTGCACGAAATTCAGCCAGTTGGCTGCCATTTGGAATATTTGCGTACCGCAATAAATGAAACCAAAAATGAATACAAAATACCCAACGAATCATTTTCCAAGTGTATCAGTTCTGTTTGTTTAGAGACACGCTATGTCCATTATTTTGGTGTATTCAGTTGAAGGATTCAATTTCTACTCTCAACCAACATGACCAAGAGCAATATTATATGGTAGCCATGAGGCACTGAATTTGTGGATAAACTAGTAACTGCACCTCTCAAACCCTCTATGGGCCAGCCGTCTCCATCGCTTTGATGTACAGTCATTGTCGGCGTATGAGTCCAATAATTGGATTGTGAGCTCTGTTCATCTCATTATAAAGATGATCCCCTCCCATCTATATCGAAGCGGCGAAGCCCCCTCCCCGTGCATAATGGGATAACTTCCGCAGTGCAGGGGGGGGGGGGGGCGTGCATCTCATGGCATACCCCCCCTCCCGATAGGCCCCGTCACCTCATTGGGGTGACCCCATGGCTCTGGGCATCCACTGAATTTGAGCAGCCACGCCCTCTATGGCTGCTTGCTACACAGTTGACCTCTTAGAGATGCACGTTTGACTGTAAATATATTTGGATATTTGTTTGCACTGAAGCCACACTGCAGTCATCGTATTCAGGGCTTACTAGTATTATTTTGATTTTGATTTGATTTGAATTTCCATATTTCACAAATAATTTTTGTAACAAGTAATTATACAAACAAACAATACATTCTTAATCGAATTACAACATAAAATACACAGAAGACTAATATACAATACATATTACATAATCAACAATTTGTTTGTAATTAACATAACTTGAAATTGAGGGGAACCAAATGGAAGCAAAGATTGTAAAACATGACTTTGTGAATTATTTATCATTTTAGGTATTATCATTTGGTGTTGTTTTTTCAATTAGATATAAAAGGTAAGAAGTATCAAATTAATGCCATGCATTCAATACACTGATCTAAATACAATGGCACCCATATATGCCATAACATAGCTAATAAGGCCGTTGACAAGCCCTTTAAAAATACCTATTCAACAATATTGATAAATTAGTTTGGCCAATATAGATGTTTTTCGTAACTTTCCAAATACTGTTATTTAGCTTTAACAAAAATATATGCATACAATTTGAATATGTTAGCATTGAGGCTCTGGTTGACAACATGTCTTAGATTTTCCTAGCTTGCCCGATCAAGCACCATTTAAGTAACGTGGATCATTTTCTTTTCAAGTGATACTTAATTTAAAAAACAAAAAAGGATATAACATGCTAGTCAACTTTAAAAGAAGAAGATGCATTTGCCATGTGCGATTTTCTTGCATTATAATAATTAACTAAGCCTGCAATGGACATCCGTAATACATCAAGCCCAGGAAATGCACATTTTCAACTCCCCCTTGAGCTTTCCAGCCAGATCTGTGTTTTTTTTTTTAGGCGGGGATATAGTGAAAAGAAATACATTTTTAAAGCCCGCTATAAGCCTTATGACTATTACTTGAAGTAATTCTTAGCTTGAACATATGCTAAAGATCTGCTTATTATATAGGCTGGACAAAATAATTGCTTTCATCTTACATAATTACATGACTTTTCCCCTTGTTTTTTGGTTTCTCTTTTGACAAACAAACACAAAGTCTCAGAACATTTTTCTGACATTTTCTTGCCATTGCGCCATCTCGCGTTCAACGCATTTTATTGTCAACACTCTGGCAGTAATAATTTATTAGGTTTAAAACCAGGTCAGAAATAACCAACTCTATATGGGGATCAAGTAACATTGTTCAAATTCTCAAAACTTACTTGGAACTCTAGTGGTTCTATCATATCTTGTTGTTTTCGTATTTACATGCAATAGGAGGATCGGACAGGTTTTGTTTTTCGAATTTTCCTTTCGTTAAAAAGATGTTTATGATTGAAGTGTTGACATATGGATAGTCGCAGCCGTGTAAAAAATCAGTGCAATAAGTTAATGAATATCACTTTGCGGGTTTGCTCATCACTCTGCTATATAACATCCATTTAATACAACATGTTCACACATTGTATACTCAGTGGACATATCAGATCACAACAATACATAATTGTATTAACAATTCATCACTTTTTGCACATGTCAACACAGTTTCACCCCATACCGAAGCAGTAATATCCGTTAACGAGAGGGAAAAAAATTATTTTCCGTCAACAATAAACCATGACAAAGAAATTAAAATAGTATATGGGTAGAAGGGGTGTACATAAGCATTTCGTAAACGACAATTATGTTTAATGACAATGCAATCCAGACGAATTGTTGTATGCACTATACGACACTAAATAGGATGCATAATCCCTGAAAATCTGAGCACAAACGGTCAAGAAAATAATAAGAAAACTATGGCCTTTGAAAAGAGCCATTTATTTCTACGAGTGACTCAATTTGAGTTCAACATATGTTTTGTAGAATGCTTTTATACATAACATATTATGAGTCCACACACTTATCAGAGTGCGTTGCCAATATGAGTTCCCCATAGAAATAAATGGACATTTTCAAAGAGCCATAGTTTTCTCGTTTCTTGCCCGATTATGCTCTAACTTTCAGTGATCATTCCTCCTAATCTATTCAAGTCTATGAAAACAACATTTTTCTTTGGATTCTTTGTCCTTTAAACAGAGCTAAAAAATGTTCCACATAACAATTCATGTAAATTTCAGAAATATGATATCTACGATATTTCGTTCATCTTTGATTTTAACACCAATGTCTGTGGTCTCTAAATCCATTATTGCGATCTATATTATCACGGGAAAACTATTCAAAAAGTCAATCACGCATATGTTTGTACGCACTGTGAGCGAAGTTCTGCGAAACATCGAGCTGTTATACAACATTTTTGGTAAATACATTTTATTTCAATTCATTTTTCATTTCATTATGGCGATGATACGCTCATCGAAAAGAAACAAAACGCACGCGATTACTGTATACACATCCTATGCGTGTGGCACGCATGGCGTCGCGCTCGGCAACTAGGAATCAATATTTGAAACCACTATTAAGTATTAACTGTCTTGACTGAGTTGGAGAGATAGCATTGTTATAGGAGGCAAACCAAAGAATGTCCTTCCTTCGGAAATCAAATAAGTTTCATGTTGACAAAAATGAGTCAATTCATTTATCTAAATCAACTGTAAGAAGATTAGGATATATTTAAAGGGACTCTCATATGGTTGCCTCTAAGTTGTGTTAACATTAATATATCTATATTATAATAAGAGGACGGGGTTGGTGTCCGTGTGTTGCTGTCCATCACGGTAGTTTTCGCGTATATTTTTAGCTGGGCGATGGATCTGACGTTTGTACGCAAGCTGTGCGATATCCTTTTTAACTATATTTCGCGATATATCAGAAAATTTCGCTGGTCCACTAAACGGGAGGGACGGGATCTGTTTTGCATTGGTATA
>JBAMJV010014086.1:0-36530 GCA_037951105.1 Echinarachnius parma
GTAATATTATTTATTCTAATAATCTTCTTTCAACCATAAGTATGTTGACATTGTAACCATAGTAGCAGTGTCCTCTTAATGACGTCATAGGTCAAATCCTGACGAACCATAAAGTGGACACTTTGTCCCTCCGTTGTTTCCTGCAGGTCAATTGGTTTTTAGATAAACACAAAACATGAACGCATGTTGCATATACATCATCAATATTATACGTAGGGTGATTATTTGAAAGTTTTGCAGTGATTTAAATGTAAATGATGCAACACCACAAAAACACATTTGTTTCCATTATAACTCTCAGTCTCATTTCCTTATTATTCCGAATCTTACGTTTCACGGATTATTATTTCCCTCTTTCAAGTTCAAAGAAAAGTCTCCATCATTCACAATGTTCGATACATCTCAGATGTTCATTTAGTGAAAATCAACATAGAGAGTGGGGCAATTGGGTTCCCACAGACAGGGGGTAACAATAATATACCTCGCACACACCTTACCCCCCCCCGCCCCCCCCCCCCCCCCCCCCCCCCCATTGCTTCTCTCTTATCTACACCAATTGATGGACACGTCGTGTCCTCCCTACTGACAAAAACCTTAGGGTAAATAATAATACAGACAAATGAAGCAATACATAGAGTATGCCCCCTCCCCCCCTCAAAAAAGATGAATACATAAATACAAAATAATAATAAATAAATAATAAAAAATAAAAAATGATAATAATAATTTAAAAATAATTAATTGAATTAAAATGATAATGAAATACAAATAAGTACATAAAATAGATGAAGTGCCCCTATAGTACCCCCCCCCCCCCCCTCCCCCTCCCTCCCCCTCATCAGTATGCCCACGTTACTCAATTGAAAATGTACACGATCAGTGACTGGAAAGTAGATCCTAATTGTAATATAAACATAACAATAAATAAACAGTCATATTGATGATAAATAAACAACGTGCTTTAGATAAGCCCCGCCGTTTCCCAGAAACCGGAGGACAGGTCAGGGATTGCCTGTAAATCAAAACTAATTTGTAACTCATTAGTTTCAGGCGACATCTGGAACGCCAACGAAATAAAGGAGACAAAATGGCAGAGAGTGGGGGAAAGGCGGAGAGAATGGATGAGGAGGGAGGGGAAAAATAATTTTGATAGATATAATGTAAGTACGACGAGGGGAACAAAATGAAGAGCAACGGGACCGGAAACGAGAAGAGGAGGAGGAGGAGGAGGAGGAGGAGGAGGAGGAGGAGGAGGAGGAGAAGAAGGAGGAGAGAGGTGGAGGAGGAGGAGGAGGAGAGAGGAGGAGGAGGAGGAGGAGGGAGGAGGAGGAGGAGGAGGAGGTGGAGGAGGAGGAGGAGGAGGAGGAGGGGAGGAGGAGGAGGAGGAGGAGGAGGAGGAGGAGGAAGAGGAGGAGGAGGAGGAGGAAGAGGAGGGAGGAGAGGACGAGGAGGAGGAGGAGGAGGAGGAGGAGGAGGAGGAGGAGGAGAGGAAAGAGGAAGAGGATAGAGGAAGAGGAAGAGGAAGAGGAAGAGGAAGGAAGGGAGGAGGAGGAGGAGGAGGAGAGGAGGAGGAAGAGGAGGAGGAGGCAGGAGGAGGGGGAGGTAGGGGAAGGGGAAGCGGAGGGGAGGGGAAGCGTGAGGGGAAGGGGAAGCGGGGAATGGAGAGATAGGAGAGGAATGGTTCGGTAAGATAAAAATAGGAGAAGGCGGATTAAAAAGACGAGGGAGGGGCCGGAGGAAGGGAGTATGCGTTCGATAGTGATATGTTGAGGGAGAAGATCGGAATAGATAAGAGAGTGGAAGAAGGGGAGGTTGAGGTGTGGCGGAAAGGGAGGAAGGAAGATAGATAAATAGAGATAGGAAGAGGGTTAGAAGATGAAGAGTAAAGGGCAAGAATATATCTATTATAGAGAGGGGGGAGGAGGAAGGGGTAGAATGGATAGATAAAGAGAGATAGGAAGAGGGGTTAGAAGGTGAAGAGAAAATTGAAAAGGGAATGAGGAGGAAGGGGGAATGGGGAGATAGATAAAGATAGAAAGAGGTTGAAAGAAGTTGATTAGTAAGAGGTGCCGGAATACAGCGGGGTGGAGGAGGAAAGGGAAGAATGAGTAAATAGATAGATATAAGATCGGGAGGAGGTCTGAAAGAAGATGAAGAGGAGAGTCGCGGAATAAGAGAGAGGGAGGAGGAAGGGGATGAATGGGAAGATAGATAAAGACTAGGAAGAGGTTGAAAGAAGATGAAGAGGAGAGGGTGCTGGAATAGAGAGTGGGAGGAGGAAGGAGTGGGTGGATGAAGATGAGAATGGGTAGATCAGAAAGGGTGAAGATGTGTTGAGATGGATGTGAGCATACATGGTGAGGTGGATGACGGAGAGGCTTTGAGTACGTAGGATGATTATGACATCCAACAACAACATCTGAACAGCAGCACGGGGGCGAAGCAATAAACCGAATGCCTGTCGCAATATTGTCAGTCATGACGATTATCACCAACAAGGGCTGTAGATGACAGCCGAAAACTTCGGATATCAACATTTAGATCAAACGTTTAAAAATTATTATTCCAACTGTTCTAATAAAATGTCCGTATACGGTAGAGTAGCATTCATGTGTATTTATAAATGTACACATTGTTCCTGGCCGCAAAGTAATATAATATTTGACCATTGGCTAGAGTAGTGAAAGGGACAGAGATACAAAATGGAGAGCAATATGATGTAGAGAATAGGAGCAATGATGAGAGAGAAGTAAAGAGTGAGTGGTGGTCCAAACATGTATATCACGATCACATGATGTTGTTTACGTGTATTTCCTGTTTGAGGATCAGCCAGCATGCGAATTAGCGCAGTGAGGTATAAAAACACAATGGCCCCGTATTCACAAAGGAGGTTTGTAGGAGGTTTGTACAAACCATGGTTTGACGATGGTTTACATCTATGGAATGCTGCCTCGCATACCCGTAAATTGTAAATCAACATTGTTAACAAGTATGGAGTTTACATTCCTTTCTCCATCAGTTTACCAAATGGCATTCCATAGATGTAAACCTTGGTCAAAGCATGGTTTGTACAAACCTCCTACAAACCTCCTTTGTGAATTCCACCCATTGCTGTTGTCCGTTTTCTAAGAATCCATTCAGTTAATCAATCAAGCGGAGATATATACTTGGGCATGGAGCATAGTGCAATATATGACTATTGTAATTTTATAGCCAATATAATTATGGATTGAAAGAAGTCAGTTTGAATACTATTGTAAGTGCATATAATGCCATGCCACTCTTATGTTTGTAAACAAACAAATATATAATTCATTTACAGATTTGTTGTAAATACAATTTAATCAAGATGAATTAACAGTCCATGTTAAGATATATTTAACAAAAGATGTTAATATAAATTATAATAATTTGATATCCGGCTATCCGACATACGTATAGCTTCGCTTCACATGGCAAAATACATAGGTATAAGAAATAGGATAAGAATAAAGAATGTGCACCTCATAAGTGTTATGCTAGAAACTGAAAGAGTTCAAGTCCGTGGTGCCATTCTGCAATTATAGATTTTGCTTTATAGCTAATTTTGATTAATTTGTTTTACAAATAAAGAGAGCATTTATATTTTTAAAAAATAGTATAGAAACTATAACTCACAATCGAAACAAAAATCTATATTTTGAAGATAAAGCACATCCGGGTCGCTGACATAAACTATGCTGTTCATAAAACCAGGTTAACACGGATATGGTAAATAATTCGTTCCGATAAATCAAAGAAAGTGCGATAATTTGTAATACGTTTATATAATCAGTTTGAAAAAAAAAGCTTGTAGCTGACAAGGGGCAATCCATCCCATGAGTGGAGAATAAATCAATAAATCAATCAATTCAATCAATAAATAAATAAATAAATAATTGAATTAATTAATTAATAGATAGATAAATCAATGAATAAATAAATAAATACATTTGGTTATCAAGTGCACAAACAGAGGTAATTCGAGTTTCACAAATTACTGAGAGACATTTGTACATGTTGTTGTTTTTGTTTCACTGTCAAACGGAATTATTACCATCAAGACCAAGTAACAAATATACAGGCCAAAAATATTTGGAATTCGTCAAAAAATAGGACATGTCATACGATCGGATGTTATCGTCCTTCAAAAGTCACGAGACACGAGTCTTATTTTTGGGAAAACGCCAAAATATCCTGGAAATGTTACATTTCACTAAAATTGCAGTTGACATATTGATTACATTGCCACTTTCACGCGGTTGAAGGGGTGGATTTTCTTGTTTGTTTGACATACTTAAATGATAATGGACAAGATGGAATTGTCTATACTGTGTCTAGTTTTACCTAAGAATTTAACTCCATAATGCACGGATCTGGAGATGATCAAGACATGTTTAGCACTTTTGTCTTTATCATTGGAGTGTCATGATCGACGATACGTCACCACTACGTCACACTACGTCATCGTCGCATTATCACCTGGTAGCTTGTATAATGATGGGTCGATAAATTAAAGTCCCCTCTTGACCCTATTATGTTATACTGGATATTCTGAATACACGGACGTACGTATGACTGAACGTTAATAATAGTACTTGTAATAATAAATAATGAAAAGTAAATTAATGATAGGAACTATATTTGTGCACATTGTAGTTCCGAAATTGTATCAAATCCATTTACTGGAGGATGTTATATTAATACGTTGATGAGAGTTCGTGACGTAAACAAAATACTCGGTCATTGAAATCATGACACTTCTCTATGTAACTTTCAATAATAACAAGTGCATCATCGCCTGCCATTTCCGTATAACAGTTGATCGATAATGAATGTTAAGGTTGTTTCGGCAAAATGCCCCTACAAATAGTAACACCTATAATTATAAAAGATCAATGGGTTATCGAGCAATGTGACAGCTTTATCACAGAACACAGCTGAGCAATGATACGTCACGACTACGTCACGCGACGTCATTGCATTATCGCCTCGCAAGCTAGACGGGTCGGTAATGCAAGGAGGTTCTATAGGTTTTCCCATCCATTTTCAAACAATCGTCATTCAATTTCGATAATTGTTAAACTTCAATTTCGTCCCGAGAAATCCTGAACGTGCAATTGTTATATACAATTTAGGGCTTGGTACGAACAGTCACGTCACGTTCACGTTAACGTCACGTGAACGGTTCTGTACCTTTTGTGAAACAGGTCACCCAAATCTACGAAGTGTAGGGTAAAGTGACCCAACAATTTGTCGTTTTCCATGCCGGTAAAACTCGAAGTGTCGCGTTAACCAAATCGTGACGTGAGCGTTTAATCAAGATTTTTTAAATTGCAAACGCTTGTTACTAAGACTAGACATACATGCACAAAGAGATTTAAAAATGTCGACGAAAATGCCGATACCCCCTTATCAAATCTTTTCAATCATTATGTTTATAATATGTACGTGCATAATTCAGAGTAATCTGAGACGATAATATGCAGTTCTGTCATTTAGGTAATGTACAACCATACCACTTGCATTATTTGTCTTGTTATTGGAGTATTTCTAAAGACGTGTCGTGCGTGGATTTTGGCAAATGTTGATTTCCAGCTGAATTGCTACACGCAGCGGACAATTCAGTTCGCATACGCCAGAAGTTCCCGTGCTCGACGTCTGAGCGTACTGGCCCTTAACGGCGTTGTATGTGCATGCCTGTGAAAGTGAGTGAGTGAGTGAGTGAGTGAGTGAGTGAGTGAGTTGCAGTGATCAATGAGTTTAAAAGTAATAAAACAATGCTTTGATTAATAGTGTTTATTTATGGTTATTGAATCGAGTCAATCTATCAATTAATCAGTCAATCATTATAATGAAACAATCACACCAACCAATCAATATTAAATAAATCAATTAATGTATTTGACATTCGAACTAGGTACTTGTAGGCAGTGGCGTACCCAGGATTTTTTCAAGGGGTGGGTGTAGGGGGGGGGGGGGGATATTTCGTCAGACAAATTGAAGTAAGCGGGGGGAGTGTGGGTAGGGGTTGTCCGTAGAAAATGACCGCAGCCGAGGACGAGACCAGGACCGGTCACAAATTTCGAGGCCGAGACCAAGACATTTCTTGAATTATGTAAGGGGGTGGGGATGGGGGGTAGGGGGTGTCCATCCCCATGCCCCCAGGCCTGTGTACGCCTATAATTGGTATTTACAGTATACTATAGGTAGGACGGGTTCGTTCACGATTAAATTTACCGAGAATTAGTCTCTTCTCAACGACAATTTACATTAATTTGTTTTACGCAAGCGCCAATTTACGTGAGCTTTCATGAATTGCATATAGTATATCTACAAACTGTTGGGTCACGTAACCCAACACTTCGTAGATTTGGGTGACCTGTTTCACAAAAGGTACAGAACCTTCACGTGACGTGACGTGAACGTGACGTGACTGTTCGTACCAAGCCACAATTTAGTCATTCATCGTTCAAATTGGTCAATGACCAATCAACTTTAAAATTTGGTCATTCAATTTCGTCATTGTGCAATGAAATTCGTCCCACATGGCGATTAAGTGGGCAATGTTATGTTCGAATTCATCATTGTTCAAGAATTTCCCATTCAAATTAGTCCCGTAGTATAGATGCATTGTGAAAATGCAACATTTTAGCGTGCATTTCACTTGCAATTCAAACTTGAAACTGATTGACTGATGGATTGATTGATTGATTTATTGGTTGATTGATTGATTGATTTATTGGTTGATTCATTGATTGATTAATTGATTGATTGATTGATTGATTGATTGATTGATTGATTGATTGATTGATTGATTGATTGATTGATTGATTGATTGATTGATTGATAAGCGCTGGGAGTTATCATGACTGAAAATGTTGATAAATTATATGATAGACATGAATTACAGCCAACCCATGACAATACATGTATAACTCACAACAATCAGCCATAGTGTGATGATTAACAAGATATTTCATACCAACATTCAATGCCAATCACAGCTTGCTAATGTGAGACGAATTTAAACGAGAAAGAACGAAATCGATCGCAAAATGACGAAATTGATCATCACTTTCTGCCACACAGTCTGCGATTGGACGAAATCGAATTACCTTTGACTAAAATGTATATGACAAACACGAATTTGATTGGGAACAAACGAAATTGGGTGCTGAAAGACGAAATTGAACATGACAAACTGAAAGCCACACATTTCCGAGACGAAATTGAAGTTAACAATTATCGAAATTGAATGACGATTGTTTGAAAATGGATGGGAAAACCTATATTATAGAAGTTCACGCTTGACCACCCCTGCAGAAGGTTATAATACATGTCATGTCATACAACAAACACATCTTCCTGAATACTGTCCAGCTCCCTGAGTATACGCTTATGAATATTGTGTCTTGTTTTGTAATTGCTTGCCTATGCAATAACATATATTCTACATGATGTAATATAGGTTTTCTCATCCATTTTAACACTTTTGACATTCAATTTTTATAAATTTGCACTTCAATTTCGTCTCGGGAAGCCGAGAATGTGCCAATTTGCCAACTTCAATTTCATTTGTCACACATTATCGTCCAGTACGATTCAAATTCGTCAGTCACAGATGTGTTCAGCAACTGTAACAGACGAATTTGAATTGTAATCGACAAAAATGCGTGACGAACGACTAAATTATATGGACTTTTGTGAAATTGGTCGACAATAGACGAATTTGAAGTTGGCATTGGCACGTTCTCGGCTTCTTGGGACGAAATTGAAGTACAAATTTATAAAATTGAATGACAAAAGTGTTAAAATGGACGGGAAAACCTATAATATATATAATTTTAAAATGTTCTATGTATATATGATGTAAAGATGTTTATTTATTTTGTGCTTTCAAGAGTCTGAAGTCAAATTGTGTGTTTTTATAACACAACAATAAAAGATGAATCTGAAATGATAGCGTCCAAAATCCGTCGGTGGACTGGCATATTATTTTGCCGAAATGTCATAAAAAAACTTTAAAAAAAACGGAACGGCATACTTCCCATAATAAGATACAAAATTAATGTTTTTTCACTAGATAGGGAATTTTCTTCGGAGGAAATTATACCGAATCAGCCATTTGGGTTTAGGTAGTTTCTAGTACTCACTAAGAGTGAATAGAATTTAGTGATATGATTTGGGGTTTCAAATTTTGTCCGATTTCATAAACAACATTGTGGCCGGAGAGTCGCCTGTCTTAGTTAATACACCCCTTGTAAACATAAAATATATATAATATTCAGTGATAATGGTTAATGGTCTTACTTTTATACGATGGTATGAAACCAATGTCATGTATACGTTAATATTGTAATGACATAGTTGGTTGAATGGCAAGGTATTTGTACAGAGGCGCGTGCAATGTATATATAATTGCGCCGTACGTATGGCTTCCAATCGGATGGACACGTGGACAAAGTGTATACAAAATAAGGAACGCGTTTTTATTTTTTATCGGACACAATTTTGTCGCAATTCTGATTGAACAGCCACACCCACTTGCATAAATACTTATGCAATCACCCTAAATTATTTATTATAATCACACTCTAAAAATACCACGCACATTTTTACAATAGTATGTCTGTCCTTGTATATGCGTAACTTACAGACGTTTACTAATTCCAAATCAAATAGGCAAATACATGAATAGATTCCCGTTCAAAGTCTACCGATTGTTTGGTTAAACCTGAGAACTGATTCTTATATTGGATCGTAAACGATTTTTGTGTGTGTGTATGTATATGTTGTATTGGGTTTTCTGAACAATAAAGTTACACGTTCAAATCAAATTTGTAAGGATTGATTGATTATTAGTACTTTCTTTGAAATTATTGTTTTTAAGATTTGTTTTGTTTTGTTTAACTTCAATGAAAGTACTTTTAATTTAATTTAAGTACCTTTAGATGAACACGTTTCAACTCCGATTGCCCATAATTATTGTCGCAAAATGTAAATAAATTATTGAAATTATAATGATTTGTTTAAGTTGGCTAGCAGCCTAGCATAAAAAGGTATTCGAACGTTATACCGTCCTTAGTATGCATTTTAGATTTGACTATTTTAATCATGCAGTTGGTAGACAGGATTTCATTCGTCATTGTTCGTAATGAATGATGCTCTCAAGAGATGTATTTTGTCTTATTACAAATCTTCTTCATGTCGTTTTAACCGTTATAACAGACAATATTTACCTCATGTAGATAATAACGAGCCACTTGGGTATAATAGCAAAATAAGAAGCTAAAATTGTCTACATTGTTGTTGCTCACATCACTACAGGCAGGTTATTCACCTCAAAACTAATAATGCATGCCGGGTAATAACGCGTTTTATGTGTTTGTATTCAAATCGAAAGAGAAAAAACAAAATCATGCCATATTATTAGTAACGCTTCCTTCCACGTGTATGTTTATCAACGTGACTGTATACAACGCAAAATTAAGTATGAATGTTTTATATCAAGTTGTGTTACTCACTTGGGCGTGTTCAAGTGAAACAATTGTACACATTGACATGTCATAATGTGGGCAGTTACAGTTATTGGCGAAATATCTTGGGCCATGTGGGTGTGCGTTCCCCCCTCCCCCCCCCCCCCCCCCCCCCCATAAAAAAAGAAAAAAAATCTTTAAAATTGAGAACATAAAGACAAATATATAAGGCGTTTCCCTGGATGAGTAGACACTCGTTATATTATACGCAAAAGATTCATTTTGAAAAGATGCATGGAATAATTATATCTAATCTTTGTTGATAGATGTATGTATTTTTCATTCCGGCATGATAATGTAAAACGTCCATCATTTCTCCGAAAAAGCCTGAAGCTATACTTGATTCATAATTTAAAAATGCATGTATATAATAATTCAAAACATCAATTGATACGTATATTCTGGGAGGAAGATTGCAACCATTAGTACTGAAGGCATGTATAGTAGTAATATCACAATAACACGTTTCTAACAATTATACTGTCCAATGGTTCGCTCTACCTTTGCTCGGTCAAGCTAAGGAGTATTCATACTTTCAGCCATTCGGTTGTGTTATGGTCAAGCCGTAGAATTAATTGCCCGACAAGCTATCCCTTGGTGAGTTGGTCAAGCGAGAATCAGTATGAAACATAATAACTATCTATAGTATACTTCGGGTCACTTTCCCAATGTTTAAAATAGTACATTACAGATTATCTCGAAAGGCCCCATAGCATATCCCTACAGCACGTACAGAAAGTTTTAGCACATATTCTTCTACATGGCAGCAGTGGCATAGCTAAGTATGAGGGCGAGGGGGCTACCCCCGGTTAAGATAACTGGCCCCCATCCATGTGGAAAGATAATTGCATTAATACAGTAATCAATATTAAATGACCCCCTCGAAGGAGAACTACCCCACGCCTCCCCCTCTCCCAAATAAGATAGAAAATGGAAAAGGAATTTATGTAAGACAATATCTATAGTTGTGGGCCCGAAATGGTTCCCATGCTGATGGATACTTGGTCCCTAGCTATATTCGCTGTGACTGAGGTAGAAAAGAAAAAATAAATTAGTAAAACAAATATATCTGGGGGACCATGCTGTCCCCCTCGATGGAGACATAGCCCCCCCCCCCCCCCTCCCCAAACTGAGGAAGTTAAGGATAAATAAATACGTAAAACGATAGCTATTAGAGGCCCACACTTCCCCCTCGAATTAGGCACTGGACGTTTGCAAGCGATTTATGTTGTGATCCATTCATTCAAAATATAGCCTTTTCACGTTATTGAGTATAATCTTTAAATATTTTTCTGTATACAAAGGCAATATTAAATTAGAACATCAATGTATTTGACTAGATTTCCGGATCATTTTGACTAGAATAGTGCAGGTCCCCGGCTGACTAGGTTTCTGGTCATTTTGACTAGTTATTTTTTAGAGGGCGTTAGCACTTCTTCCCTGATAAAAAAATAAAGAAATACATTGCGATAAATCTTTATTTATTTGCACCCCCACCCCCCCCCCCCTCCTCCTCCCCCACATAGTGTTGGAAATCTGCATACGCAACTCCTTGATTTGTCCTTTGCATAGGGGAATTTAAGGATTGCGATTTTAAGCGAAAGAGGAACTCTGCCGAGATGACAATCCCCTGTCCAAACTTCCCGTTACTAGCAGGTCATGACGCATATCATAATTCAAACAACATGCGAACAATAAATGCACAGGTTATTCATCTTTTTTCAGATCCAGATTCATTTCACTGTCATGTTTTTAAAAGAATCGATAACCTACAGTACACACAACACGCAGTTAAATGGACTTCTTCACTTTCCAGCGTATGGCAAAACGCATATTAACGTATTAACGTATAGAAAACAGAAAATATAATATTGATTTAGACCACTTTTCTAAGCAAATGTATTTCTACATTTGTTATCAGAAATGCAAATGAAGCATACATAGATTTTTGTTTTCTTCAAAATTCAAATGAGAAAACAATCAAATTATTCAAACCGTCACGTTAATGTTTTATGGAAGGCAAACAAACCTCTCAACCGTGAGAGAATAACAGTCATCCCGTGACAAAATGAATGAACATATGTTTTTAAAATGTATTAACAGAATTATAATTTTAGATATTTTAAATTTACGAGAAATGTGTTATTGTTTGGTAGTTGTACTAGCTGAATTATATATTCTTCATTTTGGAACGCGATATATGAACTTGCGGCGACCCATAACTCCGTGGACATTCGAAACCTTGGTTGAAATTTAAACCACTCGTGTGAATACATTACAGCCATACTAATTTTGGGGCTGCAGTATTTCTCGTATGTTAATTACCATGGTTATGAGTTAATTGTAAGACCTTTCCGTATCACAACACAATCCGAAAAAAATACAGTGATTATTTAAATTAAAATATTACAAACATTCCTGTAGTGGAGAATCGAGATGAATCGAATTCAACTGATTATTCAATGATCATGTAATAAGGTATGTAAACCAGAACAAATATAATTCAGCAGATAACAAATAAATAAAGTTCTACAACATTATTATACACATCATATAACATTACAAATACGCGTACATAATTATACATCAACGGATAGAAGGATTGTTATGAAATATGTACAAATGTTGTGGAATATTGTTGTTGATGACTAAACCACGCAATGACACAATAATTATGCACGTTGCAAAAATAATGGTTATGAAATTGTTACATAACAATGAAAAGACACCGGATACCCTATACGTATGCACAATGCAGCAATAATGCTTGTTAAAAGTAGAACTACATTTACTTTATTTCCTAATTCGGGCAGTTTTCGCTATAATTATGACACAAACATTATGTTTTGGCCTACAAAATACCAAAAACGAAACGAAAACTAATTCGACACTCTGCACTCTTAGAAATATTGGGTAAAGCTTGGATACATAAGTGCCCTCATTGATGGGTAAACCAAAACTGGGCATTTCTATATATGCCCAACTGCATAATATTTTGTCCAATTATTGGTCATTCTTACCCAGTTACTGTTCATTTTGGGTAAGAATGAGCAATAATTGGACAAAATATTATGCAGTTGGGCATAGAAATGCCCAGTTTTGGTTTACCCATCAATGAGGGCACTTATGTATCCAAGCTTTACCCAATATTTCTAAGAGTGTGTGTGCCCCGCCCCCAAAAATCAACACCTTTTCTGTGGATCCGTGTGTCGTGAAGTGACCGAGTCATCGACGATCAGCATGATCATCAATTTCGATCAAGTTATGTTTGTTTGTTTATCCTCCTTTCTTTTGGCCCATTTCTATGTATAATTTCTTTATGATATGTTTATTATTAAAATTTATATCGACGCGGAAAGCAACAAACAGAATAAAACAAACGATCGTTGTATAGCGTTGTTTCACCCAGATGAAAAGGTGCTGAATTACACACTGTTTATTATTATATTGCGTCTTGAAATGAAACAAAGTGAAATAATACCCATTTATCAGTCATGACATAATTTAGATCCTGATTTTACATCTGATTAGTATCAGTTCGTCATATAATGGAGTAACATATTAAATAATTATTCGAAGTAATATAACACTTCTCTATATACTCAATGTGTCAATCTTTATCCTTTCTCTCTGGCGGCTTTTGTAGCGGAAATAAGACAAGTTTCAAATGTATATTTAGCAAAAACAAAACAGGAAGCTATTTCGAAATACATTTTTAATCAATATTACATTTCCCTAAATAATGGAAGAGAATAATGGTCAAAATAGCGTTTTGCCTACGGAATGGAACACAATTTGCGCTCTCTGAAACTGAAACACAAGGAGAAAATGAAATGAATAAAAAGAAATAAACACTCATCAGCCGAAATGGATGGCCTACCTACGTAAGAGTTACGTCATTAGTTGTTTTTTTATTCATTAGGGTCGGAATGTAATTATTGTCTGTCAGAATAACCACAAGTGTTGTGAAACCCGTTTTTTTTTTTTGTATCAATCATCGGTGCAATTACGTGTAAGCGTATTTGATTTCATCCTAAAAATGAAAACATATTTATGATAATTGTCCTCCAAAATAAGCCGATTTAAATACGATTTCTCTCTCAAAATAAGAAAACAGTATCATTATCACTGATTATAATTATGTTGGCCGATAAGGATACAACTTGTCAGCCAAACATCACAAGTGTTATGAAATGCGGATTTGTTTATCTTGTACAACAAATAAAATAATGCAAGACATTTAATTTTATATAATGGTAAATGAAAAGAAAAATCATCATAATAATTATATGTATTAATTTGATTTTAATTGAATATATTTCCATAATTCACAATCAAAATGTATTTTTAACAATGAAAAAAAAGAAGAAACAAAACAAAATATTCGTGAACAAAAATACAATATATGATACACAGAACTACAATAAAACAACATAAATTATACATAATCTTGTTTAAAGAGGAATTCTGCAAAAGAATGTGAAGCACAGCTTGTAAGATGCTGTTTTCTTCCTAAATCTAAACCAAATAAATACAGATTAAAACAAATCAACATTGCATATATTGCAATGATTACTAATTATTATTTTTGTTTACTTTTCTTGATAGTAATCAATAATGCCAAATAGTCTTGTTGTTGAAATGTTGATTAAGAGGAAATATAATATTTGTCCTGACGTAATTGATATAATATTAATGAATGATGATCTTTCAGTAATATTTCCCATTTTAACACACTTACGACATTTAATTTTAAGTGGCAAATGATTTGTTAGCATAATTATGGTCATACTTATATAACAATATGCAGTTGCTGCTCATGACTCAGATTCTGATCGCGGTGATATCACATACATAAGAATGTTAGTTTATTCATTGTGGCCCTATAATACACATGATAAATGGGAGGGGGCGTTAGCCGTCCGCGTCCACGCTATACATAATGGAAACGCCTCTAACTAAACAATAACACTGACCATCATATACATTAAATATGATAACATTTCAAGGAGAAGTTGATACTGCTAATGAAAACTATTCAGTCATATAAGAACGTGGACCAACTTCACACGGGAACGCATTTTCTATCTACGTTTTTGTTAGAAACTTTTTTCTGTTTCTTGGGGGCGCGTGTCTCTCCATGCACCATGTCAGTGGTGTAGCGTGGTCAGATTGATGTGTTTGTAAGTGTGGGGGCATACATATTTGGGAGCACACCATATGTTGTTATTGTTGTTGTTTTTAGCAGATTTAGCCTTATGTTTTGGTATTGTTTTTGTATAATTATTGCACGGGGGCACATGTCCGCCCCCCCCCCACACACACACCCCGGCGCTACGCCACTGCCCCCATAGCTACGACACTGGTCATACTTATCTAAATGAACAGGCTTTTGACCAGTCGACGGGAGATGTTGATAACTATGACTATAAAGAACACGCAGTTATTAGTAATATGCTCTCGTTGTTTTTTCACTCCTGATAAACCATATGTCAAAACAAATCCATCACTCTACTTTCGTTCTGAGAATTTGACGTTATGTGATGTGTTTTTTTTCTCTCGCAATGATACAGGTATAAGTTGTCACATTAAGCCATTACATCCAACAACAGTCCACACTCATTGGGTTGATACATGGTCCATTTTGTTTCTGTGGACAACGTGTTTATTTCGACAGTATAATGGTAACCATGGTAACAATATGTCAGTGTCGTCGCTGAAGGGGGACAAGGGGATAATATTCGCCCTGCAGAATTTTCCCCAGCCCACCCCACCCCCACCCCCACCCCCACCCCACCCCACCCACCACCCCATCTTCCAACATCATGACCATTCAAAGAGAATGACAATTTATTTATTTATTAATGTATTTTATTTCCAGGAAAAGAATACAAATTACATAAATGTATGATGACAAAAAGACAAAATAACATATACATTTCTATAGTGTTGTTTCTTTGTTTTTGCTAGGCATGGGGTTCCAAGGGGGTCACATGTATCCATGTGGGATTAATTACTTCGCCCCCTCAGCCCACGCTCTTCTCAAGAGGCGTATATAGTCAAGAAATACACCTTCCATATTAAAGGGATCTAGTAACTTTGTTGACATGTGCACAAAAGTGATGCGAGGTTGATACAATGTATATATATTGTTGTTATCTGATGTGTCCACTGGGTGTTGTGTGAAATTTTAAAGTTAAATGGACGTTATATGGCCGAGTAATGAGCAAAACTGTAAAGTGATATTCACTAACTCATTGCACTCACTTTGTACACTGTCTTCGCAGTCCAGTGGATAATTTAACATCTGAACACTTCAGTCGTAAATATCTTTTTAACGGATGAGAAATTTGAAAAACAACAACCTGTCACATGCTTTTATTGTTAATACGAATACAACTAGATAGGAGGGAACCGCTAGAATTCCAATTGGATTTTGAGGATTTGGTTCCTGTAAATTTAAACCAATAATTAATGACCGTATCAAAAATATGATAAAGTCATGTTTTTCTGTAAGCAACCAAATGATCTAGAAATATAATTATGCGTCACGATTGCATCATCGTTATTTCATCATCAGCTGCAACGAGACTGATAGTGACACACATGTTACGTTTAATTTGCGAGAATGTCAAAATAAGATTACTGAAGCTAACGATTTTCATGACTTATATAATTATTGCTAGATGAATGTAATACTGTCTAATCATAACAGGCATGACAGGTGCTTGGAAAAATTATCGGACGACCAATCTGAATGTTCCGTTCATTTTTGGGGTTGAATATATTATGTAACCATTTGTGTATATGTGAGATAGGGCCTGCTAATACAAATGGTTTGCCGAAATTGATCATGATAATGACAATATAAATGTTTCGTTTGCTATAATTATGCATGTATAACTCTAATTATGCTACATATCCATAAAACAACAACTGACATCAAACGTTTGCTAATATAAATCAACAAATACGAGATACTTTAATTTGATATCATGTGATATGATCTCTATAGCATGTGACTTGTTTTCTTTTTACAAAATAAAGAGATAAAGCCGAGATCCTTCATCCGTTTAAAAAAAAAAAAAAAATGGATGAGCGCTAAGAGGCTAACAACATACTTTAAACAATTTTTTAAAAATTGAAATAGATAGGCAGGGATGCGTTTGACCAGAAGTTTATCGAACTCGATCAATCAAAATTTAATAGTAGGTTCATGATAGTACATTGTACACAGGCAGTGCAACGCCCGTCGACAGTGGTGTAGCGTGGTCAGACTGATTTGGAGGGGGAGGGGGTATGTGAATTATCGGGTTACACTATATGTATTTCTTTGTTTTTAAAAGGGTATTCCCCTTACGTTTATTATTTTTTTGTCAACTTATTTGGAGACACGTGCCCCCGTGGGCAATCATTATTTTTTGGCAACTCTTCGGGAGGCACGTACCCCATGCCCCCCCCCCCCCCCCCCCCCACTACCGCGTAGCTACGCCACTGCCGGTCGATGGTTATTTTGTGCAATGATGGAAACAAAATAAATACATAAGTACCGACATTTTAAATGAGGAAAACCAATCATGAAGAAGTAATAATCCCATATGCTGTATGTTTAGCCACGAAAAAAAAAGTTGCGTTTAAATACACTTCTCGAGAGCAGAATCATCCCTTTGAAACGTACTTCGGGCTGATCAAGTAATGTTTATCAACTGGAAATAATATAAGCAAGAAATATGTCTCAAAACACAGTGTTTATTATGGGTTTAAACTTTAGTACTTAGCGGCTATAGACACAATTTAAACTCATTCGTTGACACATATTATAGCAGCGAGCATTGGCTTGAATTTATTGGCGTATCTATGAAGGGGGGGGGGGGGGGGGGTGACAACATGATCCTTCCCATTTTCTGCAGCTCCTGAGCCATGCATGTGAAGATTCTCAAACAATGGTCTCGGTCTCGGCCTCGAAAAATGTTGACTGGTCCTGGTCTCGGTCTCGAAAATGTTGAAGGTACTCGGTCTCGGCTTCGAAACATTTCTAAGAACACCCCCCCCCCCCCCCCCTTGAAAAAGTAAGTGGTATGGGCATGCAAAATCTCTAAATGCAATTCGATCATAATTTATCATAGTTAACCATAACCACAAGCTATCGTTTAAATTCAGTATTCATTACGCAACAATATCGTTCCCTCTATCAACCATTAACAACGCTCACCAATAATTATTGGATAACGTGAAAGATAATATATATGTAGTTGAAGCTATATCTATCCATTCCACTATAATGAACATAAAATAAAGGGGTAGGAGCCTATAGGGCATGATAATTATATGCTACTGAGCGTAGGGTAGAATGCAAACAAGGCGCAAGGACAGAGTTTTAATTACAGATCTATTTACGTCATTAACAACACACTCAATAACATACATGACATAATAGTCTTGTCCCTGTCTCGCCTCTGCTGAGCTGTGATTCCACATGATAATTGAATACAGAGGCGACAAAGGTTTAAATATAATTATACAGCAAGAATGTAACCCTTGCTATACGGGGACCTTGTATGTCATACACAGTCTATGGGGATTTCACAGAAATTCTAAGGGAACTAAACGGGTTAACAGATTACGATCGAAGTATTCTGAAATTATATCAGCTTAATTATATGTTTGTCCACTAAAATTTGTTTTTCAAGCAAACTATGTGATTCAGATTGTCGGTGTATGTACAAGTCAAGCGAATTAGCAAACAAAATACCCGCATATTATGAATTTTACTGTAACTGACCTTTATTAGAATGGGTTGCACATTTCTAAAAGTATAGTCATTCATTTGCGTCTTGGTTGCGAAATTAATTAAGCCAGAACATAAAACAGTATTATTGAGAGCCAACGAATTGTAAACGACAACGTCAAACATATTTCGAGAACCGTCGGGTTCTCTATATTACACACATATTTTATTATGATGAGTATCGTTTTTGGCGGGTTCATGGTTGTAGTACCAAAATGATTCCATACAATCATATGAAATAACGCGTATGAAATTTCATTTATACAAAACATGCATTGAAATTGATTATCAAATTACCACTAACTGTATGATATAAATATATTTTATTTTTACGACGTTCATTTACAAAACGTGCATTGAAATTGATTATCAAATTACCACCATTTGTATTAATTTATTGTATGTTTACGACGTGCTTCGAAATCCGATACTCAAACTGACACCAGGCTGTTTTTATCGATGGGGGGAAAAAACACGATAAAGCAAGAACAGTCGGTTCATAAAATGTCTAGACTCCCATTTTATAATCTCGTGCGTCATTTTTCAATAATTTTAGATGTTTGGAATACAGAAGTTCAACATGTTGTTGTCGACATCAGACTTCATAGTTCATCACTGCTTAGTTCATCATTCATTACATTCCCTGAAATAATCAAGTCTGAATAAATGAACTTTGTCAAGTTCAACCATTAAAATCCCATGGAGCTCTAACATTTTTCTTGTATATACCTTGTTGAATGTCTTATGGTAATAGGAGGATGGAATGTCTCCCTAAGTATGGAGATATTTATGATTGAACACGTTACTATAAATGAAAAGCGTTCCAGGAACGCCTTTCGATTGTATAGTGAAAACCAATGGACATGTATAGGTGATACAATCACATAAATTTTCACTTTTTCTCAAGAAAAACGGTGTTGAAAATAATATCCTAGTGATATTCGTTTGTCTCGCAATGTATGGTCAACAAGGAATCTAAAAGATCACGACGTTTCGTGCGCCGCTGCAACACTTCGTCAGGTGATACAATTATACCCTGCGGTAGGCTCCAACGCGCTATCCCGCATGAGCGAGTACGCTCATAATTGGTCAATAACGGACACAATAAACTATCACACATCATTAAGCAGAATCTTACGATGATTTTGGTATATGAGTGAAGTCTCAAATATCATTTTGGGGACATCTCATGATATTAAGTTAATGGATCACTTTAAAGTAATTTGTAAAGACATGAAGAGCGGATATAGTGCACATTGTTATTACTAAAATGTGTTTGAAATGTGTCAGAAATTATACTGACGTATATAGATCAACCCACGTGTTTGCAGGAAAACATTTTTAGGGGCACTGAATTAAATGATGCAAGTCATGACGTCACATTGAAATGTAATTCTCTGATAAATAACTTATGACATATACGGTAACAGAGAGGTGGCATGCCCTCTCTAATTGTAACACATCCTTGAATTCATTATTATGATATAAACCGAACACAAAAAGTAACTTCACCCCTAAGCAATTGCCCATAATTTCATAACCAAGAATCGTTTCAAGATTTCGTCTTGCCAATATATCCATATGGTAGTTAGGAAGACAACGTGTAAAAATAAGAGGTAACCATTATTCCATGGTTGAGTGAGCACACATTACAGAAAAAATAGTCATATTTCAAAATTCGCAAAAGTATTATCATCATTACAAATTATTGAGAGTTGGAAAATTTAAAAATGCACTGTTTTATAATTGCAATTGATGCATTTTACCACATGTGCCATCAACAAATCCAAATGAATGGAATATCAAACAACATTGTTTCATAAGCCATGATCCATGCATTCCGCCACATGTGCGGATTCACAACAATGTACAGGCACGCGCAATACCTTGTGACTTTTGAATTGGGCCATTTTGTCTTAAATCTGTGCTCATTCAGCCATGAAGTAATGAATATCTCTGATTTTCTCACATATCGAACATAACAACTGTGCCAATAATGTGGTAAGATGACATCTTGAAACCATAATCGGTTATGAAAATATGGGCAATTGCTTAGGGGTGAAGTTACTTTTTGTGTTCGGTTTATATGTCATTATATTAATCGTTAACATGGTTAAAGTGAAATGTACTTTCACCCCAAAGTGTTTTATGCATGCATAATCGTTATCGAACACGATATATTTATATAATAATAAAAAAAAACGATCATAAATAGAGGGGTACATAGACCATCATAATTATAGAGTATATATGACCTTTCATTACAGAAAGGTGATTTTACTCAATCCATGTTTTAGTTGTATACGTGGACATTCATGAGAGTTCTAGTTAAGGTATTCGGTGTCCCCAAACACGATTGTACCCCAAGTTAATACTTTAAGTAATCCATTAACTTTGGAAAGTTTTAACCAGAATCACTTAGAGCTTTCACACTTCCCTTGTACCTTGTTGTTCGGCATACTGGTAACAGAAGAATGAAATGGGTTTCGATTTTTCAAATGCCTCCATAATCATGGATATATTTAAGATTGAATTTGGATACTAAATCGTCCATAATATTCGAATTCGGATACTTCACACGAACGATCGGGCTAAAATCAGACATTGATTTTCTCTGTTTTCACTTGGTAAACTTTATCCCTTTTCTATTAAATTAATATTCGCACACATCATTCTCAAGAATCTTTAAATGAAATTTTAAGTCTCAAACCTTACTTTTGGGGGAAAATATAAAGTTAATGGATCTCTTTAAGAGTATAAGACCGTTTATTGAACTTTCTTTTTCTTTCCCTTTTTTCAGAAAATCGGGAAATCAGGCAAAGAGCGCAGATAACAGAGCATTTTCATCCCATCACCTTATTACCACTCCAAGCCAGAATTGAACTTCTCCACTACAACAAAAGCTACCAGAAACGGGAAGATCAATCCGAGATCAAATCTTCATGAGAAATAACCTTTTTGTGCCCTTCCCTGTTTGGCTCAAACGGGCTCTTTTCCGATTTGTGTCTCAATTTAGAACTAACGTAACCTTGCTACTTTTTTTTCTTAGGAATTTAATGTATATCAATAGGTAAGTCAAGACCCTTTGTTCATGGTAGATCTTTTCTTTGTCTTTCCTTCAAGGCAATTCTAAGGGGAATACTTACATTCTCAAGAATGTGTTCGTAACGGAAAATAGTATTTGCACACAGTAGCGCATAACGAAGTTAAAGGTGGGGGCGATTGCCCCCCCCCCCCCCCCCACACCTATTGTAGGTGTTGGTATACTCACCCCTCCTTCTCTCGCCCCCTTGTGGGCAAAATATATGTATTACGACATACATAACACCATCGTGCTTATTTCTAGCCAATGTGCGCCCCCTATTGAAATATTGTCCCCCTCTTGCCCCCAACCCCCCCACCCCCCCCATTCACCCTCCTCTCTGCACCCCTTTTTGCCCTGTCCCTTATCACCCTCTTTACCCCCTCGTTGCATACCTTATTCCCCCTCCCCCCCCCCCCCCCCCGGGGCCCATTGCCCTCTCTTTACTCTATGTACTCCCTTGCCCCCTTTACATCCCTATGAATATGCCACCTCTGTTTCTCCCTCTCTGCCCTCCTCTTTGCCCCCTCTTTACCCCTCTTTGCATCCCTTGCCCCCTCTTTACATCCATCTGAATATGCCGCCTCTTTACCCCCTCTTTGCATCCCTTTTTGCACCCCTCTCTGCCCTCCTCATTGCCCCCTTTTGCACCCCTCTTTGCCTGCCCCAATTCTAGGTTTACCCTGGCGTGGGCACTATTTCGACCTTTTGTTCCCCTTTCTCCGACCTTCCTTCTAGCTCATTTTGCTCCCATCTCCCCCCCCCCCCCCACCCCCCTTTTCCACTGGTGGTGCTTCTATTTCCACCCGGTTTTGTTCCCCTGTATCCGACCTTCCTCCTTGCTTCTTTTCCACTCTTCCCCTGAGGGTTGCTGAGGAGGTTCAAGGGGGTGTGTGAACTCTCTTATCATAGCAGGATCGCACCTGGGTCCTTTTGCACAAAAACGCACTCTTGGTCAAACGAACACACCTTTGATTCATTGAACGAACACACCTTTGATTCATCGAACGAACACACCTTTGATTCATTGAACGAACACACCTTTGATTCATCGAACGAACACACATTTGTACGAACAAACGAACGTAATATGTTCGTACGTACAAACGATAGAATGAACGAACGAACCGATTAAACGAACTGATTGATTGATTGATTGATTGATTGATTGATTGATTGATTGCTTGATTGCTTGATATACTGATTGATTGGTGTTTATGTTGCGGTAAAACATTGAAATACACTCAATTTCATTATAATTCTATGTTAATTTAAATCGAATCAAGTGCATCGTCGAATCAGACCGATACAATAATCACCGATCAAAGTCACTGTAGGATCACACTGGACCCCACCCCCCCCCCCCCCTTCCCAACTCATTGTATAATTTAATTGAATCAAGCGTTATAATTACGTGAGCCCAATAAATTATACTATAATGTCGAGTATCATGTGCAAGAGTGCAATACTGTCTTGAATCGATGAATACGCCAGAAAGTTTTGTGTAAGATAACCCTGTCTATGACGTCATCATGACACGTATGCGAAAACGATACCATATATAAAGAGGTCGACATTCGCGCGGTTTAGCAGTTCCGCTCCCGTTTCCATGGTTACCATCGTGGGTGTGCCACATCTATCTAGTAATAGTATGAGATTGTGCAATCGGTTATCTATCACGGGTTTAATTGGTTAACTGAATACAATCTTAGTATCCGACAGATAATTTCCATATAGTTATAGATTCGTGCTCCCTATTGTTTTAAAGTGATCATACGCTTTTCCCTAAAGTGATAGTTGAGAATTCAATCCCGTTTTCATGGTTACCATCGTGGGTGTGTGCGACATCTTGTATGAGATTGTGTCAGTGATATATATGTATGTATCTATCATGGGGTTAAATGGTTAACATGGTTTACTGAATAAATGATTATCCGACAGATGATTTCCATATAAAATAGTAATGGATTCGTGCTCCCTATTGTTTTAAAGTGATCCATTAACTTCATACGCTTTTCCCTACAGTGATAGTTGAGAATTCAATCCCGTTTCCATGGTTACCATCGTGGGTGTGTGTGACATCTTGCATGAGATTGTGCCAGTGATATATCTATCTATCACGGGGTTAACATGGTTTACTGAATAAATGATTATCCGACAAATGGTTTCCATAGTTATGGCTTTGTGCTCCCTAATTGTTTTAAAGTGATCAATTAATACGATTTACCCAGGTTTACTGTTTAAATGATTATCCGACAAATGATTTCCATATAATTATGGATTCGCGCTACTCATTGTTTTCAAGTTATTGACATCTTCAGGATCGACCACAAGCACAAAAGTTTCCTTTACCTCACCATTGATATCTATTCTCGTAATTTGTATTTTGGAAACGAGATGGATTTTATATAATGATTCGTGTGTATCTATTTGATCTTGTTCCATGTAAAATTAGATAAATTAACTTTCATTGTTAAATTATTGTTTTAATAATTGACATTATTTTTGTTAATAACTAGCAAAAAATTCGACGAACGTGTACGTGTATAAAAGACGAAAAGCGTATGTCCATAAATGATATTAATCTTCCTGCTCACATTGTATGTAGAGCACTACATTGGACTTTATAGAAAGTCACCCAATAAATGTATTATCCCTACAACCCCTCCAAAAATCGGGTAAAGAATCTATTAGGGGCAGCTAATGGATATCCCGATCCCAGAATTGACATTGGATGCTACTAACAATTACTATCGATGTTCGATCTCTTTCAGGGCATTGCAAATCGGCAAGCATGCATACCAATTAGCAAATTAGGGGAAATCCCTGAACTGCTGAAAGGGGAATTCCACCTCAGAATGCCCGAGGGACCAGACAGTTACCATGAAATATTAGAAGGGGAGTGAGAGGAATCATGATCGAAAATCTGAGCAAAAACGGTAGGGCAACACTAAACACTAAAATTATGATTCAAAATTCAAATTCTGAATGCGTGAAATTGCCGTTCGAAATTGTTTGACTTGATTCGCATTCGATTTAATTCATAGACAAACGTCCAACATCATGTATAATAATTATTATAAACGTGTTATTTGTTTGAAAATATATGAGTTTTACGTAAGCTGCATGTGTTATGTAATTTGTATGAATATGTAAGTGAGTTATATATGAGTTATGTCATTGAACTAATTATGTCCGCATCTGCTGATTAGTGTTCAAACATTGGCACCACAGCCAGAGAACACACTCGTAGCCAGGATTTTAGGAAGGGGGGTGGGAGGATGGGGGGATGCGTAATTTACAAAACCGGGACCGAGACCGAACGTGGTCGAGACCGAGACCACTGGTTGAGAGTCGTGTAAGGGGGAGGGTGGGGGGGGGGGGGGTTGTCCGTCGACAAAAATGTTCGCGGCCAAGGCCGACCGAGACCGCTGATTAAAGGGGTAGTTTAGTTTTGGTAGAGAGGGCGTTGCACATCACAATTTTTGTGTGAGGTAATGAAAAACTGAGTGTCGAATTTGAGAGAACATGTAATTTTAATGGCAGAATAAACTTTATTTGGTCAGAATCGACCCAGAAACGGCTGAAATATCAATAAATATATCTGATCTTATAATTATTTGGGGCCCAAATAATTAGATGATTTTTTCAAAAAATAAAAAAAATGCCTGCACTTTTTCAAAAAATTTCAAAAGTGTTTTTTAAATAGTTGTTGATGATCTCTCTATTTAATCATTATTTCAATAAAACATCACATGAATAATTTTGTATACAAAATGGTTGAAAATAATGCTTTTTAAGAAAGCGCCCTCTTGTGTTTTAATGGCTATTTTTGATGATAACGGGCTTTTTACTTAGTCGTTTGTAATGTTGTATACATTTCGAGCATGGTGGAGTTATATCCATTAGTTTATAATGTTACTATCCAGGTTTGGTTACTAAAGTTCAGCCTTACCAAAACTATACTACCCCTTTAAGTTGTGAAATCGGGGGGGGGGGGGGGGGAGGGGGGGGGGCATTGGTTTAGATGGTCAGGACCAATAAAAAGTGGACTCGAGACCGGTAAAAAGTGGACCTTTCTGAATTTGGGGGGAGGGGGTGCACCCCCCCCACCCTAGCTACGGGCCTGGCAGCACTCTGTCAGGAGAATAGGTATCGGTTGACATCCCCGATGGTATGTATAACTGTATAACCTCACCAGACATATACCCAATACTTCTTGGACTCGTTCTCATACATTGATTGGTGAAGCTATAATTTGCACTCGTGTTTCCTTCTATTTAATGATAATTAGAATGAAATTATCTTTAAAGAAGGATATAGGGCTTCAAATTAAAAATACAATAATAACAAAACAGTACATAAACATGATAAGCCTCTTTAAATCGCAAAAACATATTAAGAGAGATATTTACATTCGTGCTTTGATGATTATAATGCAGTAATTTTCTTCAATATATTTTAATTCTTTATGGTAAATATAATTCTTCATTCATATGTTTGTTTAAATTCACTAACAAGTTAATATATATAGCACATGTGAAACATTCCTAAATCAGGAAGATAATGAAAGCCGATATAGCGTGATATGCCGATGATTGATATCTCCACATGCATGGATTGGTGAAGCTATATGATTTAAAGGGATAGTTTAGTATTGGTTTAGAGGGCGCTTCAAGAAATACTTAATTTTTGTGGTAATGAAAAACCAAGTGTGGTAATTGTAAGAACACGTAAAACAAACTTTATTTGATCAAAATTGGTCTCGAAAAAGCAGAAATATCAATAAATATATCTGATTGGAATAATGTGGGACCCACATTTATTCGATAATCAAACAAATATTAATATAATGCCTAAATTTGTTTGAAGGAAAAAAAATGCCTCAGAGGTTTTTATAATAATTGTCGATGATCTCTCTATTGAATCAATATTTAAACAAAATATCACATTCACAATTTTTCATAAGAAATGGTTGAAACCAATATGTTTTTAGAGAGCGTCCTCTAGTATTTTAACGGCTGCAATAATGATAACAGACTCCTGACTTTATAGCTGTTTGTAAGTTTTTATACCTTTCGGGCATGGTCGAGTTATAAAAAATTATTAGTCTGTTAGTTACTAAAAATTCAGTTTGACCAGAACTGTACTATCCCTTTAATCTAGTGTACTCATGTTTTTTTTTCTATCAATCATGTTCATTATGATAATTCGGATATTATCATCATTTAAGAAGGACACGAGGCTTCATGTCAACAAAATAATACATTGATAATAAAACGATATTACATAACCATGACAACCCGAACTTTGTTGCAAAAAGTGATGAATGGTTGATACAATGTATATTGTTGTTATCTGATATGTCCACTGGGTATTGTGTGAACATTTTAAGTTAAATGTACGTTATATGGCCGAGTGATGAGCAAAAATGCAAAGATGAACTCATTGCACTGACTTTGTACACGGTTTCGACGATCCAGTGAATAATTTAACATCTGAACACTTCAATCGTAAATATCTTTTTAACGAAAGGGAAATTTGAAAAACCGAAACCTGTCCCATGCTTTTATTGTTAATACGTATACAATAAGGTATAAGGGAACCGCTAGAATTCCAATTGGATTTTTAGGATTTGGACAATGTTACTTAGTCCCTTTAATGTGGAACTTCATGTGTTTATCAGTATACATGTAATGTGATCGGGTGTATTTAATTTGATTTATGTTTTATGATAACATCTTTCTTCGAAAAAACTCACGTGGATTCACACGATGCCTTATAATTTACTGACAAAGATATAAAGGGGCGGTGGGCAATTGATACTGGCCCCCATAATATGCCACTGATCACTGAATGTATTATAACAGTTCATAGTACTTCGTAATTATCAAAATATCTATAGGCTTCTCAAGGAGATACTACTTTAGCCTCCATGATGTGGCAAACATGCATGAACATGACTATTTTAGCTGTGCAATTTGATTTACTATTCTAATGTGTTGCTGTATAACTTAAAGGGATCTAGTAACATTGTCCAAATCCTCAAAATCCAATTGGAATTCTAGCGGTTCCCTCATACATTGTTGTATTTGTATAAACAAAAGAAGCATGGGACAGTTTTCGATTTCTCGAATTTACCTTTATTTGAAAAAGACATTAAATGTCTTTTTCAAATAAAGGTAAATTCGAGAAATCGAATTTTACGATTGAAGTGTTCAGATGTTAAACTATCCACTGGATAGTCGTAACCGTGTACAAAGTCAGTGCAATGAGTTAGTGAATATCACTTTGCACATTTGCTCATTACTCGGTCCATTTAACTTGACATGTTAACACATTACTCAGTGGACATATCATATCACAACAATACACATTGCATCAACCATTCATCAAATTTGTGCACATGTCAACAAAATGACTAGATCCCTTTAAGTGTAGAGCACCTTGCTCTGTTCTGACGGTTGCTCCACCGATCTGAGACTGCGTCTGGCTCCACTGACCGTTATGGGGTGGAAGTAGGAAGTCAGAATTTAATTAAAGAAAAATTAATTCACATTCGGTTATATCTAACTTGCTTGCTCATGGTTTGTATAAAGATAAAACTGTTTTTCAACCGAATGGACTTCCCTTTATTAATTTTAAAAAAAAAAATCAATACAAAATGGGAAAGAAAATGAAAATATTTATGGCGCTGTTTAATAGTTACCACAGCAATTCCCCTACTGCTGCTGGACCCTATAGGAATAATGCAACAATCGAACAAGGATTATTAACATTAAATCCCGGATATGGGAGATGGGAGGTGGTATTCAATCATATCGACTAGTTACTATTGTGAGTGGGAGAGAGAGAGATATAGGACGATTAGGGATTCCCCCCAATATGCCATGCAGTGTTTTTGCTGTTGGTGTTTTATGGTTTGGTGTTCATTCAAATTTAATATTACGCCATAATACAAAATCATCAAACAAACGCATATATAAATAATCTATGATATTCATTTATCAATATTCAATCATCCATTGCAGTGTGACAAGCCAGGCATGCAGTGTCATCAGACATGGGTATTTGTTTTTATTTTATTTGTTAATTATTATTATTATTTGTTATTTTGTTTGTTTGTTTGTTTTTGTTTGGGGGGGGGGGCGAGGGGGGGGGGGGGGGGGGAGGGTCCCACGAGAGGCAGACTGTTTTCCCTCCACTCCTACTCCCACAACCAAAAACAAAACAACAACAAAACAAGCAGAGTCATAGTATGTTTCCTCATGGGGGAACACAGAACAACGGAGGGAGTAGAGGAATACATGGCATAAACTTCCACAAAAGAAGGGAGACAATATTGCCCATTTGCCAACCCCAGCCCTCGCGCGGCACTATGTGGGAATTTCCCCTTATTTGGGTGGTATTGCCAGTTAGGCAATACGAATTAATGAGCATTCGATGGGGACTGTATGAAGTCTTCAAAATATTATCACATCAGAATTAAAGAGGGGGAAATACAAGACAATGTAATGATCATCATAATTGTTTTACATAAATACGCAGGAGTGGGCATTATCCCAGCTAGCCACCTGACGTTGGGCCGATGTCGGAATTTGGTTGCCGGATGTCGGCATATCGCCGTTGGCTCGAGGTTAAAATGTCCGCCAGCCCAACATCGTCACGACGTCATTTTTGTGATATATTGGCATAAGGTCATTTTCCGACAATGGCCCAACATCATGTCATGAGATGATGTTGGGCCATTGTCGGAAAATGACGTTATGCCAATATATCACAAAAATGACGTCGTGACGATGTTGGGCTGGCGGACATTTTAACCTCGAGCCAACGGCGATATGCCGACATCCGGCAACCAAATTCCGACATCGGCCCAACGTCAGGTGGCTAGCTGGGATACGGCCATGAGCTTTGGCAATACCCTCTTGTACATGTTTTATGAGCTCTCTATAAATACCCTTCCTGACTTGAACATGAAAGATGAGCGGATTTTGTCCGAAATTAGCTGATTTTCCCCAAAGTTTTTCTTTTCGAATGTGAGGTGATCCTTACTCGATTATTCCGTGTTTTTAAAGGGATAGTTGAGTTTTGGTCAAACTGAATTTTAATAACCAAAATCTGTACCATTACAGTACAATCTAATAATTATAACTCCACCATGCTCGAAAGGTACACACAATTACAAACGACTAAGTAAAAACCCTGTTATCATTCAAAAAGAGCTGTTACAACTCAATAGGGCGCTATTTAAAAACTTATTGGTTTCAACCATTTTTCATAATGATTAGATAGAGATATCATCAACAACTATTTAAAAACCTCTTTTGAATTTGTTTGAAAGAAGTGTATAAGCATTTTATGTATTTTTTTTTAAAAGTCAAGATATCGTCTGGCTAGACGATATATAAATAAAATATTTTGAAACCAAATGTTACAACTATAAGAGCATTCGAAAGGAAATGATTCTAATTTCACATGTTTTATTCAATGAACTTTCAAATGGAATTAAAACCAACCAATTTAGTGTCACTAGTGCGCTATATGAAGAGCTTAGTTCCAAAAGGCGCTAAATCCACTTTTCCATAAAAATTGAGTTTACGACATCGGTATACTCAATTGCCTGTAAGCTACGTAGCTATCTAGAAATACAAATTTAGGACAGATTACAGAATCAAAATCATAATAATGGAACGTTAATGTTTTATATTTCTATAGGCATGTGTACAAAGTTGGACAAAGATACCTGTTCTTCTCTTAAAATGCAACAACAAAGGTGGATTTAGCGCATTTTGGAATTAAAGGTGCACCTGTATAGTGTCAGATATTGCCCAAAATGACATTTGAGACTTCAATCCTTTGTAAGATATGTCCGAATGATGTGTGAAAGTTTCATTGAAAAAGAACACTGCTTTTCTGGTTAAAAAAACGAAAATATGCGTCAGCTTTTACAATGGATTACTGTATGAGGTTTGTGACCGTTCATTAAAGGAGAATTCCGGACGATTTAAAACAAAATACAGTATATTGGAAATAAATCTAGGGATGTGCTTGAATATTTTCAGGATTTGATTCTCTTTGGTTGATTTCTAAGAGATTTTTCTATTTTCATTAACTCTGAGGAAATAATTAAATTTACCGCACACAATCATGAGACCCTTACGTAGCACCCTCACTTTCTTGCGTAGGCTTGAATCCGGTGCCACTGCATTGTGATCGCTGCATATGTCATTCATAAATTCATAAACCACATTTACAGGACTTTGTGTCTATTCAAATTCCAATGAAAGCCAAACGTGTTATAATTTCGGGCAGGCAAGTATTTTCAAACGGTTCAACAATGCAGTAATGCTCAAAGGCACGGTTGAGTGGCGCATCGTGGACTAAACTATTCATGATCGAGCATTGTATTGGTCCGATCAAAAGAACACATTCGCTGCAGTGTAAAAACATAGATAGGCGCATAGTGAGGGTCACACGTCACAAATTGGTGCATTGTGGGATAGAACAAGCTCGCTCGCGAATTTGTGTCATTAGAATTTCAAAAAAAAATTATAAGAACCCACAATCATACTTTTTTCATACAAAATTGTGTTTATTGACCTAGAATATCTGTCTGTCAATCATTAGAAGATTGAAATCGTATGGAAGTCCACTTTAACGCTCTTGAGCTGAATGATAGATAATCGTCATACTAAATTAAGGGGCATTTGAAAAAATCTAACCCTATTTTATTATTCTCTTACCATAAGCTAAACAACACGGTAGAAGAGAAACACGAGGAAGCTCCTAGAGGCCTCCCTTTAAGCTCTTCATAATTTACGTAAAGAAGACAGGTGTTCCGCAGCTTCCCAAAGGGGTGTGATTCCGTATGGCGAAACTATATTTACATGGATCGACGGTATATCCGGCATTTAACTTGAGATAGGTATTTTCCCCTTATTACCAAACCTCGTTATCTACATATACAAAAAGGTATTATTTACTCAACCATAATTATTTTCACGCTGTCTACCTCAAATAAACCCGGATTATATTATATTCAGCAAAACTGCAACAATAAGGCAGTAAAACATCCATACATAAATCACTAGTGCACATATTGAACATTAAATTACGAATAAATTAAAGGGACTTAGTAACATTGTCCAAATCCTCAAAATAAAATTTTAATTCTAGCGGTTCCCTCATCATGCTCATACCTTGTTGTATTCGTATTAACAATAAAATCATGGGACAGGTTTCGGTTTTTCAAATTTCCCTTTCGTTACAAAGATATACGATCGAAGTATTCAGATAAGAAAAACTCCGGGCGAGTTTTTCTTCTGTGTACAAAGTGAGTGCAGTGAGTTATTGAATATCTATTTGCATTTTCGCTCATTACTTGGCCATGCAATGTCCATTTGACTTGAAATGTTCACACAATTCCCTGTGGACTTATGAGATAACAATAATATACATTGCATCAACCATTCATCACTTTTTGCACATGTCAACAAAGTTACTAGATCCCTTTAATAAGAAAAGTAATTTTAACAAACAAATGTTAACAATTTATCAAATAGTTCTCATTTGTTTGCAGCGTATTATATTACTATTAGGATTGTATTCAATATACGGTTCATACTAAAGTGTTTTTCATGTCATAATTTCTGCAAGTCTTCATTAAATTCTACTGCATTTACCGAATAGTATATATAGCTGTCATTTGTTCGCACTTTCGTGTAACTATTCCATAACTCATGTTCGCGACATCGCAAACTAATATAAGGATCCAGACAAATTAATCACGGCGCAATAAAACAACAACAACAGTTGCTTCTTACAAAGTAGGTCTGCATTTAACAGTTGGCGCGAAATATCAAACCAAAAGAAATGCCCTTGGCCCGTTGCCATAGCAACTCCGGTAGGGGATTGTTTGAAGATAATTCCGAGCGGGAAGTTTTGGGTAATTTGGCGGCAATCTGATCCCCTCGTGTGCAAGGCTACATCAGCAATCAAACCAATTGCGATAGGTTAGATAAACATAATTGAAAACACCGCAACGTTTCGGTTCAAATGTTATGTTAGATTGTGAAACAATTATCAGCTACTTTCGTCTGATTTCTGTATCCCCGACATATCCGAGTGACAACAAGTGACTTAGCGCCCTATATTACTCTTTCCCAACCGATGATTCGTGTCTACGTCTTTATTGCACAAATGACATGATCCCAATTTACTTTTTCTGTTTACGAAGCGCATAATTTCAAAAAGGCGTTAAATCCATTTTTATTTTAAAATGTGCGTTTATTTTTCCAACTTTTCAGAACATTATGAAAAGATTAAAGTATTATACATCATTTTGGGTTATGATCTATACATATAAATACATCACCTAACTATATTCGTAACTCAACTTCTATCGAAAGTGGATTTTAGTGCCTCTTGTACTGTAATTGCATGATTACAATAGAATTGGGAATAACATTTCGGACTTGCAAAAAAAGGTTTTGGGTTCAAATCCTGCCTGGTGTACGTTTGATCGTAGACAACGCACACATAACACACACATACACGCAATCAAACACTTCCTAGGTAATTTTGTTATAATATATGATAGCATAGCCCATAATAAAAACAAACATGCACACATACACCATAACATACTGACACAGCTCTCACGTACTGCAATACGCGCGCAAAATTATTGTATAATGTTGTAATGTATTTTGTGTAAGTCTAATTGGACCGGAAGTAATTATTTGGTTTATATGCCTTTCTTCCTGTTGACCTCGCCCCCATCACATCATTCATTATTACTTCCTGTATTATTTCCCCACTATAGCCGTCGAGTGTCAACATCCAAGGCAATACACTTCCGGGTCAGCATTGTGCTACTGGTCAACACATACATGACATAATGATAACGTGTAATATATATTTCGTTATAATTATACTTTGGGAAGCTTGCTAGTATTACAAGTTCTGCTTCTTTCGCAAGATTCCCCATATCCGCATGTCATTTTGTTTTGCCTAGCCTATATGATGTTAAATTTATTGAGATAAATTGGTTTTCATAACGTTGGCTGTATCAATAAATTATGACAATTAAAAAAATTACTTTTGTATAACACTTCATTGTATTTTATTTGTCGATCTATATGATTTGGGTATGAGTATGAATACATTAAATAAATCAAAGGTTTTTATTATTATATTATTATTATTGCTACATAACTTGTTCCTATATGTTTGAAGTGGAGAGACTATGACCTGTATAAATACATTTATATTTTGCTAGCCCAATTAGTGGACAAAAGTAACAAAATAAATTCTCACTTTTAAATTCAAGCTTTCGCGATTATTTTTAAATTGTGTAAAAGTTAGAAATCCTGTAATACGTTTTTTTCATATGATATCTCTTTGATGACTACTCTGAAATATCAAACTTTGCCAATTCCCTATATATGTATTATTAGAGAATATGAAATAAATGCTGCAATCGTGTTTAAAGGGATAGTTGAGTTTTGGTAAAGAGAGTAAAGTTTTTGTCAAACTGAATTTTAGTAACCAAAACCTGCACAATTACATTACAAACTAATAGTTATAACTCGACCATGCTCGAAAGGAATGACAAATTACAAATGACGAAGTAAAAAGCCTGTTATCATTCAAAAAGAGCCATTAAAACTCAAGAGGGCGCTCTCTAAAAACTCATTGGATACAACCATTTGAAATAAAATATTGTGCATGTGATGTTTTGTTGTAATAGCGATTAGATAGAGAGATAATCAACAACTATTTAAAAACCTCTTTTGTAAATGTTTGAAAAGAGGAAGCATTTTTAAAATTTTGTTAACGGCTGGTTCAAAATAATATTTTTTTATCGAATAATTGTGGGGCGCACACATTATTACAAATGGTTATGTTTATGGATATTTCAGCTATCTCTGAACCGATTTTGATCAAAAAAAGTTTATTCTGTCCTTAAAATTGTATGCTCTTTCAAATTTGACACTCAGTTTTTCATTATCTCACAAACAAAAAAATTGGTGTAGCGCCCTCTATACCAAAACTCAACTATCTCTTTAATTCGTACAATTGTATACGTTATACAAATAGATCCAATCATGCAAAGGTATCGTACCTGTTTACAATTCCTTGATGTTCAGGTATGTTTATTAGCCATTGGAAAGTGAAATACATCAACTAACATGTATTTTATTACCAGTTCAATTCAATAATGAAACTACAATAAAATAAAAATACATTTCATTTGATTTCATTTTCATTTCCTTACTGACAACGCTCGAAATTAGCACAGGCCCGATGGCCCGGGGCCACCAAAAATTGCTGTCGGGCCAGTAAAAAACTCATATTTCCAATTTTTGCTGGCCCGATCGGGCCTCCAAATGTTTGAAACAATTGAGCACAATATTATGGTACTTATTGCAAATTTGATACCTCACAGAAAATACTTGATTTGTGGTTTAAAAAGAAAGGAAAGAGAGCTCAATAATGATCAGTTTTGTGCGATTTTTTCTTCTTCTGCAGACAGCTAGCTCAGCAAATTATTATAATTAGCATTGTTTCTGCCCCACCCCCATACAGCATGTTCCACTTGGGATAGGTAGAAGGGTATCAAATTAATTCTGTTATCAGTTCAGTTTGTATATAAAACTTGAATAAATGATAGGAAGTATCAAGAATAATATTTGCTATAGTACTTGCGGAAATAAATTTAGAGAAATGTCCGATTTGTAAAAGTTTAATTTGTGTTGTTTTCCATTCTGTTTATTCCCACACCCCCGTTTTGTGAATGGAGCATTCCAATTTCCATCATATGGAGTATGTGCTTCGGCAGTGAGATCGAGAATGTTTACGATCAATTCATCAATGTTTGACACCAAAATTTCAACAACAGAAACCCACAATTTGAAAATATTTAATTTTTGTGAGGTTTATAAACAATAATCCATCGAAAAGTGAGGTTAAAAGTCTGAAATGTGAGAGGATATTTTAATAATCGATCAAATTTGGTTCGCATGTAAAATTCAACATAGCCCATGTTCATGTTGTGTCTGCATTGTCTACGTCTTGTCGGGTTTCGTCTTGTCTGTGTCCGTAAGTTTACGAAGAATTTATAAATGTTTGACCAACTGTTTTACGAATATAGCACCACAATTTGAAAAATGTGTCATTCAGGACAGGTTTCAAAACAATATTCTACGGAATTGTGAGATTAAAAGACTGATATATAAGTACAAATTTCCTTTATCAATCACATTTGTCATGCATGTCAAACTCAACAAATTATGTTCGCCGTATTCGAAATCGGATACAGTGCAGTATGATCGGTGACTTGTCAAGTTTGCAGCCGATGTTTACAAAGAATTGGACTTTTTGACTTCAAATTATTAGCTTAAAATACCACAATTTAAAAACATGTTATTTGTCTGAGATTTTCACATGACATTTACACCGAATGTTGAGGTCAAATTTGTATAATAGCAGTGAATTTCCCACTTTTCCACAGTTTTGAATGTGCTATGAATTTTCTCCTTTTTTCTTGTTTTTCTTTATTTTCTTCGGGCCAGTAGATTTTGGTTTCGGGCCACCAAAATTGGAAAAATACTAATTTTACTGGCCCGACCGGGCCACCAGCAAAAAAAGGTTAATTTCGAGCGCTGCGGCTTACATTTCTTTCACTTCATATTGGCTGCAGGTCTATCTATACTAATTTCAGATAATTATACAGTCGTGTATGTATTTAGTCATTGGATAATCGGAAGGGAATTTAATCAAAATAATCACGATTCCCCTTTAATCTGTTCCTACACACGAAAAGGAACATAATTTGTAATTGTTTATTCCTTCTGTGTAAGCACGCGTAAGACGTTATGACAGTTGATATCCCCTAGTAATACGTTTCCTTATTATTGGATTAATAATGATTCCGCATTGTTATAGTGGCATTAACATGTCCTTTACAATTATGTAATTTTGGTAATTTCTCCCCTTCTTAAAATTTTTGTAAATGTATTGACTATAAAAACAACTTTAAGATTCATGTACGGACATTTTATATCTCGACAAGATTATCTTTATTATTATGTTGTTG
>JBAMJV010014087.1:0-21372 GCA_037951105.1 Echinarachnius parma
GACTAAGAGCCGAACCGACTGAAAACCAATCGGATTGGGTCGAGTCGGCTCTGCGTGCGGAGGGCTTTATTGGTGTTAGATTTATCCCCGATCGTTCGCGCGAAGTATACTTCGATCATTCATGGAACCGAAAACGGATATTTCGCGCAATCGATTGGGAATGAAATCTAACATCAACTTCACGTTTTTTTATTAGGTAAACTGCTTCTTTTCTGTAGTGTTGTCTATTATAATCGAAAAGCGTATCGGAACGCTGTTAAATCTTAACTATCTCCATGAAAGTGACATTTGAGACTTCTATTATATACCACGATCATTGTAAGTATTTCCTTAATGATGTGTAATATTTCTGGAGAAAAGGAACACTATTTACCTACACACTAAGAGAAAATGGGTTAATTTAGCACCTTTGAAAAGGTGCAAACCGCTTGAATCATTGTTGCTCCTCTAAAGGTGCATAATTCCACGCTTAGCTGAAGGTGTAAAGATGCAGATTGCATATTTGCACCCTTATTGCGTCATGAAGGTGCAACTCTGCACATTTATAGTTCTAAATTGCACCTTAAAGGGGTAGTAAAGTTTTGGTAAGGCTGAACTTTAGTTACCAAACCTGGACAGTAACATTATAAACTAATAGTTATAACTCCACCATGCTCGAAAGGTATATAAATTACAAACAACTAAGTAAACAGCCCGTTATCATTAAAAAAAGGCCATTAAAACACAAGAGGGCGCTTTCTACAAAGGCATTAGTTTCAACCATTTTTCATACAAAAGTATGCATGTGATGTTTTATTGAATAGAGAGATCATCAGCAACTATTTAAAAAACGCTTTTGAAATTTTTTGAAAAAGTGCAAGCATTTTATTAATTTTTTGAAAAAATTATCTAATTATTTGGTCCCCAAATAATTATAAGGTCAGATATATATTTATTGATATGTCAGCGGTTTCTGGGTCGATTTTGACCAAATAAAGTTTATTCTGCCATTAAAACTGCATGTTCTCTTAAATTCGACACTCAGTTTTTCATTACCTCACAAAAGAATTGTGATGTGCAGCGCCCTCTCTACCAAAACTTAACTACCCCTTTAACGGTGCAACTTTTAACCTTCAAATTATTTGGTTCAGCTATAGCACTTTGCCAGAAGGTGTACAGTTGCACCTTTTAAGGTGCTCCCAGTGTGGCAACGGTATGCACCAATATAGGTGCAAAGTTAATCCTTGTTTACTTAGCGTTTATGTAAACAACTTAGTTTTGTTCTGATCGCTGAGACAAATATTCATGGATAAGCAAAATTTGAAGTGAAAAAATAAATTGAGTACAAAATGGTTGCATTTTACTTCTTTGTACCCTTTTCTGCAGCTTAGAAAAAGGGCACAACGTTAAACCTTTTAAAGGTGAAATTGATTTGCAACGGTGGCAGCTCATTTTCAGGTTGAACTTTGCACCTAAAGGTAGGGTGAAAAGTTTCACTTTAGATTCAAGGTGCAACGTTAAACACACAGTTGTCAGATTGACATGTTAGGGTGCTACTGTGCACCCAAAAGCGACATGTTACTGTGCTACTGTGCACCAAAAGATGCAACGATGCACCTTTAACCCGAAGGTGCAACTTTTTTTTTTTTAATATAAGGATACAAATGTGCACCTATAAAGGTGCTGCCATATTTTTTCTTAGTGTGTAGTTACTTTTTATGTCAGGTTTTGAAATGAATTACAATAAAAAAGCGTTCAGACACGTATTAATACAATCATAACTATCTCCATAATTAGGGAGATATTTCGAAACAATCTAAACCATTTCCTTTCTAGTTTTAGTTACCATAAGCCAAACAACAAGGTACAAAATAGTGTGAACGCTTCATGTAATTTTGGTTGACTTTGACAAAATTAATGAATCAATTCATTAATTATCGTTAGAATTAAACTTACTGTCTCTCATGAACGTCGCATTAAACGACGAGCGTCTACACGTGTTGGTACCCGGAGAGCACGTTTCCTTTGTTCCATAGGTTCCTGTGTCGCAGCGAGGAGTCGCACCAACACGTGGATCTACATATTCTACAAACCCAGCAGTTCCATCTTTCACGTCAATTGAAAGGCAGTTATAGCACTGCAACGCACTGGCTGTGTAACAAATTAAAAGAAACCAAACGCACTAAGAAAATAAGGTCAACTGTGTACATTTTTCTTGGCCCACTGGCTATACTTATTATAGATGCAGCTTTGGTCATTTATATAAATTCAAAGTTGCACCTTCAGCTAAAATTTCAACTTTTCACCTGTAATTTAAGGTGCATTGTTATACTGTACATAAAGGTACAAAGTAATCTCCTTTTCAATGAGTTGTCAGCATGGCAAAGTGTTCACCTTCAAATGATGGAAGTTGCACATTTTATTATGGTGCAACAAAATTATTAGATAAGAAAATTAAAGAAATAAGGGTGAAACTTTGCACTTTTTAAAGTTCAAACAATTGCCCACTGGCTGCACCTTTATGGGTGGAACTTTACTTATTCAGGTTAAATGGATAGTACAGTTCTGGCCAAACTGAATTGTAGTAACCAAAACAAACTAATAATTATAACACCACCATGCCGGAGAGGTAGAAGGAAGTCTGTTATCATTCAAAAGGCTATTACAAACAATTTTAAATGAACTATGGCTTTCCATATTTTTAAAGTCCAACTTAGAGTTAAAGGGGTAGTACAGTTTTGGTAAGGCTGAGCTTTAGTAACCAAAACCTGCACACTAACATTACAAACTAATAGTTATAACTCCGCCATGCTCGAAATGTATAGAAAATTACAAATGACTAAGTAAAAAGCCTGTTATCATTCAAAACGAGGCATTAAAACACAAGAGTGCGCTCTCTAAAACAGCATTAGTTTCAACCAGTTTCTTACAAATTATACATGTGACGGTTTGTTTAAATAATGATTAAATATAGAGATCATCAACAACTGTTTAAAAACCTTTTTTGACAATTTTTGAAAAAGTGTAAGCATCTTTTGATTTTTTTCAAAAATCATCGAATAAATCTGGGGCTAGATTTATTCCGATCGGATATATTTATTGATATTTCAGCTCTTTCTACACCGACTTTGATTAAATAAAGTTTATTCTAACATCAAGATTGTATGCTCATTCAAATATTACATTTAGTTTTTCATTATCTCTCAAACAAATTAGTTTGTGCAGCGCCCTCTTTATCAAAACTGAACTACCCATTTAATTATGCCTTTAAAATCGTGTGATCTTTCACATTGTATACTTAGTTTTCCATTAACTCACAACAAAATTATTTATTGAAGCGCCCTCTATACCAAAACTAAGCTATCCCTTTAAGAAGATAGCCGGACCTACGCGGTGAAGTGACCCTTAGGTCCCAGCTTAGTATTCCAAGGCAGTTTTTGTCAATTTCTTCACATAAGTTATGATATATTTTGTTCGTGATCCATTATGAAAATGTCTATATTATTTGCTGTGCGTAGGGCGTTTCCCAATACTGATATTAATCAAGGTTGAATCTTTCATGTATTTAACTAGCGCCCTTCCTTGTTAACGATCGTTATTGGAAAATAAACCACGCTTCTCAATAACCTATTTCCATTTCTTTCTACCATTCAAGCCAGAACAAGATTCTTTGGATACATAATATAAAACTTACTTTCGTAGAGAAACAACACAAGCAGAACATGCAGAAAAACAGTTACGACGAAGAGCTTCATTGTGACCTATAGAATAAAATAAACACAAACAATATTATAAGTATCTCAAGTCTAATTGAGGGATAAATCTGAATTGACAAATTCATATGCACTCAATTGCAAACACTGGGCCAAGATTATCAAGGCCTAGATAGACGGTGAGCTACAAAAAGGTTATCAAAGTTCCCCTTTAATACCCCATAAATAATTCAACCCCCCCCCCCCCCAAAAAAAAAAAAAAGTAAGGGGTACTCCCCCCCCCCCCTCCCACACACACACTCACACACACACACACACAATATGTAATTGTGTGCCCGAAAATAAGTCCGACTACGCTACACCGCTGATCATACGTGTCATATCTATATCTCCAGTCTGTGTGTTGTCTAGTTCCATATTGCGCTCTAAATCCCGATGAGTCAATCACGCATGATGTTCTACACACTGTTAGCAACGTTTAATTACGCGATAATGCTCATCGAAAAGACTCGCGCGCACGCACAGCTTTGCGTATTTGGGCATATACGAGTTGATTGATATTAGGCCCGTTCTCACTAGCTTAGTGAGCGCGATTTGCATCTCGATCAGAATTTCTAAATTATTTGTCTGTTGCCCGTTCACACACGCATGCAGCAGGCGCCAAATAATCACGATAAATCCAAATAATCACGATGATTTCTGACAAATCGCAGATATTACGACTCAGTGCTTCACCAGGGTATGCACCCACTCGCCCCCCACCCCCCCCCCCCCTCCCCCCTTCGCTCTAAAAAAAAAGGATTGTTTAATAATGGGAACAACGTGGAAAAGGGATACGTTTTATATAAAAGTCGATCAGAGAACACATTATATTTTGTTAAAATACAGTCAAACCTGTCTATAGCGACCACTCAAGGGACCGGCGAAAAGTGGTCGCTGTAGACAGGTGGTCGCATTAGACAAGTTAACGGCCATTTTGAATTTATGGTCGCATACTGTGCACATATTTCAATTCAATTTCAATTTCAATTTATTCTTGCTTCCAACGAAACATTACAAATGAATAATGATAATTTGAACAAAATAGGGATATATACATATTGGAAACAAGAGGGGTCCACTAAAAAGCAATGCTTGTACAATTGTGGACCCCTCAAATAATAGTTAGGTATATTGTACATTTAAATTAACACATTCTAGACTACAACAACATAAACAAATATAGAGAGGAAAAAAGGGGGAAAAGGGAATGCCAACGGAGACCAACATGGGACAAGAGAGAACTTTACATGTCACAAATAGGAGAAGACGCACACAATACAAACAATTAGATACTGCCAAAAGGAAGTGAGAGATCCGAGGTACAAATGTATGTAAAAGATAAGCTGCAAGTGGGGTTCAAGTGAAAATAAGGAAAAAGAAGATTAACATAATATTTGTTAGATGTCAAATTCTGTTGTGATGTTGAGTGAAGTGCCTTTGTTCTACACATTTCTGTATCAGCATCAGGTACTGGTGGACATGAATACTCTTTGTTTATGAGTCACAAGCACTTGGTGTCGGTAATTATGCGTCTGTATGAAGTTAATTGTAATTTAAAAAGTTTGTTTTATGCATTGACAAACTCATAATCGGAGCCTTGGGCGAATATAGGCGACCGATTTGATGCCTTGGTCGCTTATGCGCGAACTTTGTGGTCGCTATACACAGATATGTGCGGCGGGACACAAATGGGGTGGTCGCTGGTCGCGTTAGGCAGGTGGTCGCTTTACACAGGTCGCTTAACACATGATTTTTCACGGGGGGCCAGAGAGCGGTCATTATGAGCAGGTGGTCGCTATAGACAGGTGGTCGCATTAGCAAGTTTGAGTGTAATAATATTATTGGGCAAGATAAAGGCACGCTTTCTTTAAATTACGATAAAAGTAGTTTTTAATAAATTTGCAAAGATTTGTGGTGATAATAATCCGCGACACATACATTCAGGAAGGAAAATGTTTGAGAGTCAACATACTACAAATTCAATTGTGCTTTTCTTTCATGATTTGAATCCATGATTTGCATGAACTCTATTATGGATTTCAAATGATTTGTTAGCTTTGAACAGCAAGTTTCTGTCATTTTGGACACCAACTTGAATGACAAGGTTTCCTAATTACTTAATATAAATAGTATCACTAGTTTAATGGATTGTGTGATCCTTAAATAGTGGGAATATACACATAAATTGTAACTTTAGGATGTCTGATAATAGATGTAAACTACCTTCAAGGTAATGACGGCAATCTTGGGTATATTGGATGCCAATTTGTGTTTGTTTTTGCTTTGGCTCTTACTCTATCACACTTAATTTATAAAAGAATCTCCGACCACTTAAACCTAGATCACTATTTTCAATTGATTGTTTGACTGTCAAAACGTTGAAGTACATACAAACATTGCAACTGTGTGATGTATATTAACAGATTTATTACACTTTTGCGACAATGGCGGTCATCTTGGACGTCATTTTTAACAAAAGTCCATTTTTCGGAAGTTGTAAACTACTACCAGAAACCGTAGAAAAACATTTTTGTAAAATTTGGAATACATGTTGGCGGGGTCAAAGTATAATTATATTGGCCTGAATATCAGTCAAAATCCAAGATGGCCGCCAATTTGAAATTGATCGCCGTCATCAAATTTTGGGGAACAACCACTTTTTGAAATCCTAAATAAAGACAAAGCTTTGCTGCAAAATCGCGCTTTCATCCACAGTGTCACGATTGCTTTTCTCTCTGTGGTACTCCTATATATAGTGATCATGCCTACAAATGAAATGTTTTTAAATGTTTATGAGCATTTTCTATAATTGTAAAGATGTACATAATTGTTCTTATTTGCCAATGGATGACACATTTCTTTACAGCATTTATATGTTTGAAGACCAACTAAAATATATCTATCTATCTATAACGCAGGACAAATTGTTAAAGAAGTTTGTTTCGTTTTTATGCAAACCACCTCAATAAAAGGGTCAAGTTAACATGATTCAGGTTGTGTATGTAATGGATAATTTGTGGTTTATCAAAACGTCATATTTGTAGACATCAATATAAAGAATGCACCCACGCGTGTTAGGTGCGTTATGACATGTATTCATTATTAACTACTCTGCGGGAGGCGTTCTTTTGTAACACACAATCTATTCAATCTGTTTACAAGTGATTTGTCTTGCCAATATCATTGAAAACGCAATAATGCAGCCTAACCCGTGCATTTAGTGGCATATAGCGTGATCGGACTCAATAGGGGAAAATTTTGTGTATTTATAATTATTTTCCGCTCATATTTTTTTCTCCAACTAGTGGGGGCGCAGCTACGATTAGACAAAATTAGGCTTTTGGGGGGTAACTTTGTTTGTTTTGCTGAAATTGTCTTTTTACCATTTACCGGGTACCACCACCGACCACGCATAGAACCACACAGGCTTATGAATTATAAAATCGATGTTCAGCATCTTGCCAAGGCTTGCGTAATTTATAAACAATGCAATGGATCACCCGAACTTACGGAATTTAACGGGGCCTTAAGTTCCGTAAGCCATTTAAACGCCAGACAAACGCCAGACACTTGTGATAAACCTTGGATAACTTGTGAGATAAAATCATTAATCAAAAGTAGACAACAGGCTTGGAACAACGATGATAAAGATCTATGGATATACTTCAGAGATAAAGTTATTGACGCAATTATTACAGCGATAGACACATTTTATGATAGGCGAATTCATACACTTAAAGTAAATAATCCCGCTGATTGGTATCGCCATATAAAACTCATTACTCAAGGACCTCAAGATCAACCACCGATTGACATACCAAGTCTTGCAGCTGATCAACCCGAACATTTTAAGGAGGCAGCTGATTGCATTAATAATACATTTTTGTCTGTGGCAGCCGATCTCCCAAAACTTGATAAAACAATATTACCTGCATATTTACCTTTACCTGTGGATTGCCCAATAATAGAACCAATTGAGATTTATGATTTGTTACGTAAACTCAATATACAGAAATCAACTATTTTAGGTGACTTACCTGTACGATTATTACGTGAATTTGCTTATGAGTTATCTTATCCATTATGTCACATTCTTAATTTTTCATTTAAACAAGGGGTGTTTCCAATATGGAAGTATGCTGAAATTATACCAGTTCCTAATTCATATCCACCAACTTTAAATGAATTACGGCCCATAGCCTTGACTTCTTACTTTGCTAAAATAGCTGAAACTTTTATTGCTAAATGGTTGTGGGAAGATATTGGTGACAAGATTGATAAAAAAACAGTATGGAAATCGCCGAGGCCTTTCAACTTGCCATTATTTAATTGGGATGTTACATAATTTATATAAAAATGCTGATAAACAGAAAACAATATGAACCATAGTTTTAACAGATTTTTCCAAAGCTTTTGATCGGATTGATCATACAATTTTAATTTGTAAACTTGTTAAATTTGGTGTACGACCATGTGTTATTTCATTAATAGTAGATTTTTTAGAATGCCGCCAACAAGTAGTCAGATACAAAGGCCATATTTCAGATGTAAAAATAAATAATGCAGGAGTTCCGCAAGGTACCAAGTTGGGGCCTATTTTTAATCATGGTAAATGATGCATGTTATGATTGTGTATTACCTTTTTATAAGTATGTAGATGATTTAGAAAGTCGGCATTTTACACAAGTATCAACATTACAATCGGAATTATTATCTTTAGAAACTTTTTCGTCGCTCAATAATATGAAACTTAACCCATCTAAATGTAATGTTATGGCAGTCTCTTTTATGAGGAATAAAACTCCACAAATGTTGTCTATAAATGAAACACTCTTAAATGAAGAAAATGTAATTAAAGTACTTGGAGTTTATGTTCAATGTGATTTAAAATGGGACACTCAAGTTAAGGAAATGATAAGGAAGTGCAATGGAAAGTTATTTATGTTACGTACTTTGAAACGTTTTAATCTACCCATTTGTGATTTTTTAATTGTTTATACTGGATACATACGACCAATATTAGAGTACTGTGCCCAACCTTTTCATTCTAACCTCACAAGTAAACAAACTGATGATATTGAAAAAATACAAAAACGTGCATTTAGAATTATCTTGGGACTCAACTATAAATCTTATAATCATGTTTTAGATGTGTGCAAATTTACAACATTGAAAGAACGTAGGGAGAAACTTTGTCTTGAGTTTGCTATTAGTTTAGAAAAACACGAACTTTGTTCTTCATGGCTGCCAGATCAAAGAATGGTTAATTTAAATTTACGAAATGTCCTGAAATACACCCCATTATATTGTAAAACCAATCGTTTTAAAAACAGTTAAATTCCTTTTTTTGTGCGGATGTTAAATAATTATTATTCATGAAATTGATTAATGTGCATGTGTATTATTATAATGTTATATATAAATGATACAGTTACTTACTTATTTTTTCATTTATTAGTATAATTATTATTTCAATTTGGATGTTCATTCATGTACATGACTGTTTTTAACTATTGTAACCATTATCATGTATTTTACTATGTAAATGACTTGGCAATTCAGCTTCGGCTGCGATGATGTCATTTTCTAATAAACCTTTATTGAATTGAATTGAATTGAAAAAGCGTCGATTATATACACGCGTACGTTTGGAGACATGGAACGCGTACGTCCTAGACAATATAACTTGTCTTCTTCTGCAGACCCATGAACACATAATTAAGTATGATGATAAGTTTAAAAAAGAAATACTGGAAGCCTATATATCTGAACTAAGCTTACGGTATTGCATGATTGTGCTTTAAAGGGGCATTCCCTCTTTTGCAAGCCAAAAATAATTTTAAAAAAATATAAGTTGCCATTTTAACCTGAAATATTATAGATCATGATTTTTTAAATTTATTCTGAAAAGATTAGGACTTGACAATGTATTTTGGTGGAGTTATGAATTTTATGATTTTTGTTTTTACCTATAGATTAATAAAATGTTGGACGACGGTTTAATAACCGAACCTCACGATGATCTGTCTAGCTCCCTCTACGTTCGCTGTTGATATTATAATGTGGTATGAATGTGATGCCCATCACCCATAATATATAGCGCCACCAACGAGAGAGATCTACAAAGTAAGTACAATAAGTAAGCCAATATCACTTTGCATTTGCGTTCATTACTTGGTCGCCAAGGAATTTTCACGCACCACTCAGTGGACATGTCAACTTACAGACATACACATTTTATTGACCCTCATTCGATTTGGCATATGTCACCAAAGTTACTAGATCACTTAAGAACGGAAGTTTGCAAATACAATCAAAACTTTGATAGAAATAAACTGTGTTGTATTTTAACCGTTTTAGAAACAGCTGAAATATCCATAAATCTATATAATTTGAATAATGGGTCCCACGTTCATTCAATATAAAAGTAAATATTAATCGAAAACATACTTACTTATGTTTAAATTACATATCCCAAACTGGTTTTAATTTGTTTTGTTTATAATCTGTATCAATCATATTCATATAACAAATAAATTCACAATATTTGATAACTTTGTTTTAATTTTCAGCTGTGTGGGCGGCGCCTTTTTGCGTTAAAAGCTGCTTTTTGAGTAAATACAGACTTCTTACTTAACCGTTGATAATGTCTTTCCAGCCATTCGATCAATATTGAATTATAACTATTAGTTTTTTATGATTTTTACAAGTTGTATTTACTAAATTCAATTGGACTGCCACTGTACTATCCCTTTAAATGTCTCGAGGCATTTGTGGTTTATCAAAACGTCATATTTGTAGACATCAAAATACGGAATGCACCCACGCGTGTTAGGTGCGTTATGACATGTATTCATTATTAACTACTATGCGGGAGGCGTTCTTTTGTAACACACAATCTATTCAATCTGTTTACAAGTGATTTTTCTTGCCAATATCATTGAAAACGCAACAATGCAGCCTAACGCGAGCATTTAGTGGCATATAGCGTGATCGGACTCAATAGGGGACAATTTTTTGTATTTATAATTATTTTCCGCTCATATTTTTTTCTAAAACTAGTGGGGGCGCAGCTACGATTAGGCAAAATTAGGCTTTTGGGGGGCAACTTTGTTTGTTTTGCTGAAATTGTCTTTTTACCATTTACCGGGTACCACCACCGACCGCGCATAGAACCACATAGGCTTATGAATTCTGTTTTATTTTTTTTTTTCGATATAAATTTGATGTTCAGCATCTTGCCAAGGCTTGCGTAATTTATAAACAATGCAATGGATCACCCGAATTTAACGGGGCCTTAAGTTCCGTAAGCCATTTAAACGCCATACACTTGCGAAAGCGTCGATTATATACACGCGTACGTTTGGAGACATGGAACGCGTACGTCCTAGACAATATAACTTGTCTTCTTCTGCAGACCCATGAACACATAATTAAGTATGATGATAAGTTTAAAAAAGAAATACTGGAAGCCTATATATCTGAACTAAGCTTACGGTATTACATGATTGTGCTTTAAAGGGGCATTCCCTCTTTTGCAAGCCAAAAATAATTTAAAAAGATAAGTTGCCATATTAACCTCAAATATTATTGATCAAGATTTTTAAAATTTATTCTGAAAAGATTGGTGGAGTTATGAATTTTAAGATTTTTGTTTTTACCTATAGATTAATAAAATGTTGGACGACGGTTTAATAACCGAACCTCACAATGATCTGTCTAGCTCCCTCTACGTTCGCTGTTGATATTATATGTGGTAGAATGTGATGCCCATCACCCATAATATATAGCGCCACCAACGAGAGAGATCTGCACAACGAGAGAGATTTGCAAAACAGCAGTGATCGCTATAAATGATGGTACCTACGGCTATGAAATTTCATACGCAGTATAATACAAGTATTATACAGATCTGTACCAAATTTGAAATATTTTGAAACTTTTGGTAAAGAGGGAATGTCCCTTGAAAGGGATCTAGTAACATTGTCAAACTTACTCTAAGAACTCTAAATATTAGATCTCCCAAACATCTTTGTATTTGTACTGCAATAGACAAATGATAGAAGCATGACACATATTTTGGTTTTCCGATTTTCTCTTTCGTAACGATAGAAGTGTGCGGATTTGAAAGTCTCCCTGGAAGACTTTCAACTGTCTACAAAGTAAGTACAATAAGTAAGCCAATATCACTTTGCATTTGCGTTCATTACTTGGTCACCAAGGAATTTTCACGCACCACTCAGTGGACATGTCAACTTACAGACATACACATTTTATTGACCCTCATTCGATTTGGCATATGTCACCAAAGTTACTAGATCACTTAAGAACGGAAGTTTGCAAATACAATCAAAACTTTGATAGAAATAAACTGTGTTGTATTTTAACCGTTTTAGAAACAGCTGAAATATCCATAAATCTATATAATTTGAATAATGGGTCCCACGTTCATTCAATATAAAAGTAAATATTAATCGAAAACATACTTACTTACGTTTTAATTACATATCCCAAACTGGTTTTAATTTGTTTTGTTTATAATCTGTATCAATCATATTTATATTACAAATAAATTCACAATATTTGATAACTTTGTTTTAATTTTTTCAGCTTTGTGGGCGGCGCCTTTTTGCGTTAAAAGCTGCTTTTTGAGTAAATACAGACTTCTTACTTAACCGTTGATATGTCTTTCCAGCCATTCGATCATTATTGAATTATAACTATTAGTTTTTTTATGATTTTTTACAAGTTGTATTTACTAAATTCAATCGGACTGCCACTGTACTATCCCTTTAAATGTCTCGAGGCATTGCTAACTCCGTTAAATAGTTCAACGGATGGACTAAGACATTCAGTATAGTATATAAACTACGTATATAAAGGATTTGTGATTAAGCCGGTTTAACATTTAAATACATAAGGACATTTAAAGATCATGTTATATCATGAAATTAATGACTTATAAACTATATATTTTATAATAAAATGATGATTAGTTATCGTGCTTTTCCGCCTTGTACTTTCAACACAATACACGAAAAACATTCAGTAAAAACTCATTACATGACGTGCACTTTTCCACTCCCGAGGGAGCATTCCGGCTACTCGGCTGATGAGCCCGCACATTAGTAAGGGAACAATTACAAAACTACGATTAGGCGAAAATAAATATGAAACGAACGGTACAAATCTCTTTAGGGAATCAGCATGAATATAACATTATAAGCATGTAGTTAAAGGGAGGCTTGAGTATTGGTATTTTCCGAAGTGCCCCCCCCCCCCTCCCCCCCCCCCCCCAAAAAAAAAAAAAAACAATTAATTGTAACTGATTTGGTTGATTTCAATTCCATGTGAAAGTTCATACACAAAAACATGGGAAATAATAATAATTCCCATTCAAATGCTCTCATTGTTGTGAAATTTGCTTTCAAAATATTATATAAAAGTGATTGACGTCCGGCTATCACTTTTGACACTAACTCAAGAGAACGCTAGGCGTTCTAAGTCCTCCTAATATGGGACTGAAAATTAATATTGTTTATGCACGCTAATTGTGCTTAAAACTATACATATGATACGGTACTTACCACCGATTCACTCTCCAATATGTGATCCAACTATCGGGTGGATTAAAATTATGATTTTCCCCTCCATTCCGCTAAAGATCATTGATTTATGCGCCTCCTCTACTTCTCTCCGTGTGTTAGCGCGACTGATATGCACAGTAACTATTACCGCGCATACAATGTGTATCGCAAGCGCCGTTCGCATCGGCGGCCATCGCGATCATCACGGGGGCTTGTGCCCACCCCCCCCCCCCCCCCCCAATAATTTGAGAAAAAAAACAATAGGAAACATATGGAGACATTTTTTTAAAACAAAGAAATACATAAATTGTGCCCCCCAATAATTGTGCGTGCCCCTAATCAGTCCGATCACGCTACGCCACTGCTGACAGAGGTAACACGTTAAAATAATGAAAGGCTAAATTCTTCTTATATCACTAGTTCAATATTATTGTAATTTCTTCATATGTGTCGAGATCGTAGAAGTACTGGCTGGGCTCCAGCTTGGCTTTAGGGGCCCAGTGGAGTATTGATTTTTTTGTATCAAAAGTGAGATTGTTATCTTAAAATGATCCATGGATTCTAAGCTTTAAGAAAATACATACATTGTGGGGTAGGGGGTAGCTATTAAATTGACAACTTAAGGACTTCGTTATTAATGTTGTACATTTTTGGGGCCGGAAGTGATTATTTTTCAGCTTAGATTGGAGATTTTAATTCAACTTTTCTTAAAAAGTCCAAAGAAAATTGTCCCAAATCAATTTGTTTACCATCGAAATTGTGTTCCTCTTTTTCAGAGTGAAGTAGCAGCATCTGTTGTCATGCAGAAAATAAACATGCCAGTATATATGTGATTAACATGACATAAACTTCCATTGATCCAGCTACTGCTATTTATCCCGTTATTGTCCTATTTTTATCCATGTCACATTCATGTAACAAATATCAATATTGTATATGACCTTTCAAGCTCATTTGCCAAAAGTCTGATTTGTTAGACTAAAATTCTAAAAACCTGAAAAGTATTTACTCAAATTCCATGAAATTTTTAGAAATTATTCCTTGTTGCTAGATTAACAGATTAATGATGGCTTTTAGAGGTAACCCTATTGTAAATCAAAATATGTATATTTCCTATGTACATTTCTGATTTTTTGCAAAATTGCCTTTTGACTATGAAGACAGCTGAATAATGTAAAACGCCATCATTAATTTGTTTGTATAGCATCATAATATATATCTTTTAAATGTAGAATGTATATACCTCTAAGGAGATGCGTTTTGAATGTTGACTTGCTAAAAGTTAAAACAAAATTATTTTCTCTATATTATTGCTGTTTAAAGTACAGTTTTGGTAAGGCTAAACTTTAGTAACCAAAACCTGCACAGTAACATTACAAACTAATATTTATAACCCCACCAATTATATGTTCTATCAAATTCGACACTCAGTTTTTCAATTACCTCGCAACAAAATTGTAATGTGCAGCGCCCTCTCTACCAAAACTTAACTTCCCCTTTAAGTCCAATTGTCTTTAATGTAGTTGTTTTAGATTCCCCATATTCCAAGATTTCCAGCAATGTATGGTTTGTAGGGGGTTGCTTCAATTGTTAGAAAGGTATTCTCGATATAGTAAAAGTGTGCAAAACTGTCAAATAATACCCCACTAGGCCCATAAGTCTGTTCCCGATTTTCTTACCAGGGGAGAGGAGCTAATATATAGGTGACGCTGTTAGCCCTAGAAAAACTTTCACAACTCTTTGACGAGTACATGACAAGGCGGGTTGGGTCGCCTTCAAATAACCCTGTCCCGCACCGGGCAGCAGCGATGCAGTACCTGTACTCGGCGGAAGATTATACATTGGACAGCGGTGGCTACGGGGGAGCAGAGGGCAGGTCAGCATTGATGCTTCTGGCTTCTGTACTGCGATGGAAGGATCTGGCCACCAACCATTATTAATCGGTCGCGTTTATCATCATGTTAGTACAAAGTCAACGAAACAAGAGGGTATCAGAAGGTGGGACCCGCTGGCCGAATCATACGTCAGTTGCTACTGGGGAAGAGAAATCATAGTACGCTTGCGGGTGATGACGGATCAGGATCAAAGCCTGTTAAAGGAAGTCCTGTTCTTGAAGGTCTAAAGAAGGAAAGGAACAGCACCCTTCTAACGAAAACCAATTGATGTAGCCACATGGAACGTGCGTGGTTTGTCAGATGGGAAGGTGGAAATCGTACATAAAGAGATGGCTGCAAAGGATATTAAAGTCTTAGGAATATCAAAATAATGGTGGCTCGGACAAGGCAGATTTATAACTGATACAGGAAATACGGTCATCTTTTCAGGGAAAGAAAGTGGAAGGAAACGTGGGGGAGTGGGTTTCATCATAGAGGTGGCTACAGCTAAATGTGTCTTGGGATACAACCCGATCAATGAGAGAATTATGACTGTAAGGCTGCAAGGGCACCCTATCTCAAACATGCAGGTATACGCACCAACAGCAGTTGCATCAGACGATGCAATCACTAAATTCTACGAGAAAGTACTATACGTGGTAGATAGTATACCTAGGTAAGATTTCCTCATCATGTTGGGTGATTGGAACGCAAAGTTTGGAAACATTAGGGAGAACTCCGAGTGTATTGAGAAGTATAGTATTAGCAGCAGGATTGAGAGAGGAGATGGACTGGAGGAGTTATGTGAGGCAAACGGCTTCATCATTGGAAATACATGGTGTAAGACTGTTGACATGGATGAGTCCAGGTGATAGAGCAAGAAACCAGATAGACTAGATCGTGGTTAAGAAGAGGTGGTGGACATCACTCCAGAATTTCAAGACAAGACCAAGTGCTGATTGCGGTAGTGAACATCACCTGCTTGTGGCTAAACTCAGACTAAGACTGATGGCTAAGAAAAGTGGTACAGCTCCTACAAGGTACGATGTTGATCGTATTACTGCTCAATTTTCAGTGCAAGTCAAGAGCAAGTATGAGATGTTGCTGAGAATGGATGAAGCGGAACAAACACCAAATGAGTTGTGGGAAGACATGACAGAAACAGTTGAGAATGCAGCAAAGAATCACATCCCAAAGAAAAGGAAACAGACAAAACCAGGCATCTCCAATCAGACTTTTTACCTATCAGATGAGAGGAAGGGGGCAAAAGCAAAACACACTAGAGGGGAATGGATGAGACTCAATAAAGAGGTCACAAGTAGTGTTAATGAGGACAAAATGAACTCCATCGAGGAAAAGTGTGAAGACCTAGAACGTCACAAGAACAACTCCAAGCTAGCGTCTGCTATTGTGATAGAAATCACAAAGAAAATGACCCCAAGATTGGATGTGATTAATGACGAAAATGGCAAAAATACTGACAAATATTATGAATATTGAGGACATAAAGAACAGATGGATGCAGTACAGTATAAAGCTGTTTGCTGCACAGGAAAATGGAGGTGACACACAATGGGAGAAAACAGATGAAATTGAGCCCCCTTCACTAAAATCAGAAGTGGAGCTAGCAATGAAACTACTGAAGGATGGCAAGTCTCCTGGTTTAGATAACTTGACTTCTGAGATGTGGAAGGCTACCGGTGAAGAAGGGATTGATTTGATGTAGCGTCTTTGCTGCAATATATCGAAGGAGGAGAAGTGGCACAAAGTCTGGTATAGAGCTGTACCACTACCAAAGAAGGGGGATCTGAAAGAATGTTCAAATCATCGGACAATAAGCTTGATTTTGCATGCAAGTAAAGTACTTCTGAAGATCATTAGCAGGAGAATGAAAATCAAGCTGGAAGAAGAGATCTCAGGAGAGCAGGCAGGGATCTGTGAAGGCAGGGGGACAAGAGATCAGATTGTTAACGTCAGAAATATAATCGAGCAATGCAGAGAACTTAAACACTCTCTCTATATGTGCAGCAGATCAGCAGTGCAGAGCATGTCTCATATCTGGAAGAGCCGAGGCCTGTCACTCAATCTGAAGGTTGGACTTCTTCGTGCAACTGCATTCTCCATTGCTGCCTATGGATGCGAGTCTTGGGCCATGACAAAGAACAACATAAACAGAGTTGGCGCCTTTGAGATGTGGTGCTACAGAAGGCTTATACAGGTATCTTGGCAAGAAAGGAAGACAAATGTTTGGATTCTGAACAAGATTGGTACAGACTTAACTCCCGGGGGGAGGGGGGGGGGGGGGGTACCCGTGTATATTTGCAATACGGGTATGTGCCCCTTCAATGTTCCCTATTTTTACTCTTCATCTCCCAAGGGTCTCAAATTCACCCCCAAAAAAAGGCCGATCGACGCCACTAAGGGTCCCATTTCATCAAAAAAAGACCGATCGCCGCTCCTTAGGGTCTCATTTTCTTTTTTTAAAAGACCGATCGCCGCTCCTAAGGGTCTCATTTTCATGATTTGTAAAAAGCATGAGCGTCGCTCTTATGGAGCAGTCACACGATGCTTGCGACGACCTGCAACAGCTTGGGATTGGTCACGTGTGCATATGAAAGGCGAAAGTGTCAAAGTCTGTAATACATCACCGCGTTGTACAAACTAACTGCAGCTGTACAATGAACACTCACAAAATGTTTCGCAATTCAAGGATGAGCGTTAATATCTCTCTGCTCTTATATTGATATGATGTATAATGATGCACAAATTATGGAATACTACTACTACTACTACTACTAATAATAATAATGATATTATAATAGTAATAAATAATAACAATATTATTTAATAATAATTAATAATAATAGTAGTTCTTATTTATATCGCGCCGAATAGCCTCTAAGCGTCAGACCCGCACAATTACCTTGTACACATCCTCTACTCCCCGGGGAGCATACTAGCGGTGGGCAACCCTATTGGTGCACCAAGCTTATATGAAATTAACCTGAGTATGGAGCCATAGCAAAGAACAATGTTTCAAAATGTAAACATAGGACGGGGTGCAACCTTTTGGCTTTTAGCTCATACAATTACCCAAAATGGCCAAATATAAATTAACGCGGTAAACAAGTTATAAAAACAACAAAAATAACAAATGTGGGACATGAAGGAGAATCTTGGGCACAAGAGCGCAAGAGCCGAGCCCCCCCCCCCCCCCCCCCCCCCCCCTCGCTGTCATGTGGATGCCGATCCCAATCATGACAGTACAAACCTGTCGGTTGAATACCTCCCTTTCAATGGTGAGGGTGTGTAATGACTGAGAATAAATAACTTTTGATGAAAAGCAGAGGCTTGCCTGGAGTATTCAGGACAAATTATTGTCTACCAAACCATGCATCGTTGCCATGGATACGATTTCAACATGTCACCGCAATCACCGCATGCGACGAGACTTGCCTGAAGTATTCAGGATTAAGTATTGTCTACCAAACCATGAATATATTTGCCATGGATGCAAATGGAGGTAGATCTTTCACCACGGCTGCACCTCAACTCTGGAACACACTGCCGCTCAACATAAGAACTGCACCCTCCGTAGATAGTTTTTAAATCAGCACTAAAGACATATCTGTTTAATTCTCAAATGTAATACATGTATAAATGTTTGTATGCATGTACGTATGTGTAGTTTGGTAAATAATAATACATTTTAACAGTAGGGGGTAATTTATTTGTTTAATTGACAATATTATTATTAGGTTTTTGTAATCATGGTAATTGTAATTGTAACTGTAGAATTGTATATATAATCAGTGTAAAGCGCTTAGAGAACTATTCTAGTTATTAAGCGCTATAAAAATATAGAATTATTATTATTTATTATTAATAGGGTGAGATAAAGCCACCGTAATAACCGCAATCAGACTTGCGGCGGGAACCTGCCGTCGCAAGAGAACACACGGCGCATGCGTTCCTCGTGACCAGTCGAGCTATTGTTCGATCGATAACCCCAAAACCAGGCTTATGATGCTTATTAAGCACGGTAAATAACATGTAAGGTTTATCTTAGCCGAAATGTAATACACATTACCTATTTATGGCTATAATTGGGAATAATTCCGCATTTATTGCGATATTTGCATTCTGATGTAACGTCTACTTTTTTCGAACATGATCGGCCCTTCATAAGTTCTATTGTCTTGTTGCAGGCTGGTGCAGGTCGTCGCAAGCATCGTGTGACTGCTCCATTAAGAATCTCATTTTCAAACAATTCTGGCGACGAACACCCTCTCCTTTAGTATGAAGATAATTATCATTGAAAATCATTATTTCAAAAGCGTTAGCTAACGGTTTTGATAAAAAGTACAATTGTCGTCGCTGAACACGTCCTGCCAGCGCGCGTGGGAAATTTTCCCGACCTACTGAACTTTGAGCCTAGCGTGCGCAAATTCCATGAATTCCGTACCGTCTGTAGCTGTATACGAGGGTGCGGATATCGTCAAGATCAAACGGATAATTATTACTGCGCGACAAATCTACAACAGACCATCAGTATTCGGTGATAAAATGTGAACTCAATATTCGTTTTTTTTTCACTAGGTAAACAGTGTTCGTTTTCGGAAATAATATCGCTAATGATATTCGTTTGTCTCGCAATGTCAAACTAGGAATCTAAACGATCATGACGTTTCGTATGCTACTACAATACTTTGTCAAATGATAATATCGAATGTAGACACTTCGGCTTTTATGCTCTACCGTGGCTCCCAACATCACAATCTCGCATGAGCGATTGCGTTCCTGATAGGTCGACAACGGAACACGCCGATTGGCCGGTGCACACGGGCAAACAACCAATCAACGGGACACTGGATCGGCCCGCCTAACGAAACAGCGTACGATACGTCGCCACGACACTACCCCGACCAACCGGCCCCAACGGTAGATGCCAAACCCACGATAGAACCTAGCCACCTTCTCGCTACAACGCTCATATCTACGTATCAATTTCAGGGCAGGGTGCCCGTATGTTCAATCAATAATAGAAATATATTATCCATTGCGGATATAGTATCGGAAATAATATCGCTAATGATATTCGTTTGTCTCGCAATGTCAAACTAGGAATATAAACGATCATGACGTTTCGTATGCTACTGCAATACTTTGTCAAAAGCGACGTATCGTACGCTGTTTCGTTAGGCGGGCCGATCCAGTGTCCCGTTGATTGGTTGTTTGCCCGTGTGCACCGGCCAATCGGCGTGTTCCGTTGTCGACCTATCAGGAACGCAATCGCTCATGTGAGATTGTGATGTTGGGGAGCCACGGTAGAGCATAAAAGCCGAGTGTCTACATTCGATATTATCATTTGACAAAGTATTGCAGTAGCATACGAAACGTCATGATCGTTTAGATTCCTTGTTTGACATTGCAAGACAAACGAATATCATTAGCGATATTATTTCCGATACTATATCCGCAATGGATTATATATTTACTATTAGTGTTCGTTTTCTTTCAAACTTTCACAAATCTTTCAATTCTATTTTACAATAATAATTCTACAAAACCTTGATATTTCTGTAACTGCTTAACACTTTTGGTATTGAATAACTACATCTTAAATACCATCTTATATACATTTGGCCTCTTACAGTAACGACCTTTAACTAGTTGCTTCTGGACATCCTGAAATGCAGGACACACTAAAACATAATGGAAATTATCCCCCTGATTCTGCAAGGAACACAGGCTACAAATCTGTAACTCTTGCTCTGGCAAGTAGCAGCCATTCGCTATTGGGAGTTTATGGTATCCACAACGAAATTTAGACAAAGGTTATCCTATCCCTAACATCCAACTGTACACAATATTTTTCAAAACCAACCGTAGTTTTAAAGATATTAGTGTGAGATATGAAGAATAAAGACAGTTGCCAATTCAGACTCCAAGCGAGCAAGTCAAGTGTTTGATTCAGTCTTTGTACGGTACATAACAAAAACGCGCCAAAAGATGATTCGAGTACCCCCCCCCCCCCCCCCCCCCCCCCCCTCCCCGGGACTTGTCTATCAGAAGGGGAATTATGGAACAAAAACTAAAGTACCTTGGGCACATCGTTCGGAGAACTGAAGGAATTGAGAAAAGAATATTGCAAGGCGCAATTGAAGGAAAACGTGG
>JBAMJV010014088.1:0-22040 GCA_037951105.1 Echinarachnius parma
CTTTGATCTTTGATGCCCGAAAATGACATGTTTTTAAATGTTTTCAACTATTTATATAGTCCAAATTATCACGAATTGCCGAATATGAGACGGTTCTGCCCGAAAATAACATGACACTGCCCGAATGTAACATGATTTTACCCGAATGTAACATGATTTACCCGAATATAACATGATTTTTGCCCGGATAATGATATATTTTACGCGAATATGGCTGTTTTTCAAAACTACAGGGGGGGGGGGGGGGGGTGGGGGGGGGGGAAGGGGGTGCAGCCCCCAGAACCCCGCCTCCTCCGCCTATGCTGTGTGTATTATTTGTGTAATGCGTCGGTTCCGTCCATAGAAAACACACAAAGTCGCTCGCGCGCGCGGAAGATGAAAACTACGAAGACATCCCAGGAAGTGGGCTATCAAATCATGATGTCGCGAGTTTGTTTTAAAAAAAGGGAGTTCAAAATGATCTGTCACTTTTTTACCAAGATAAATCAATCCCAACAGCATGCAGATAACGGACACTTCAACCCAAACGTTTATAATGATGAAGTACGTCTATTATAGACCTAGGTGTTCTAAGAATTGGTATCATTGTGTTTCTGTTAGTGGTGTACAGCCGCTCGCTTGCTCCAATATAGTCTTCCTTGCTGGTATACCTGACATTGAGATTTCAAGATTACGTCTACAAAAATGCGTCTGCCAGAATTATTACTCGTTCTAAACGCCACGACCATATTACCCCTGTATTGTATAATCTTCATTGGCTGCCTGTTCATTTACGCATACATTTTAAAATATTGTTGATAATGTTTAAATGTTCTACAGGCAATGCCCCCTAGCTATTTAAGAAATTTGATTGTCCCGTATGCAGCAACGAGAAGACTCAGATCTGCCACTCAAAATGTGTTTGTTATACCAAAAGTGCTTTCAAGATCTTATGGTGAACGGACATTCTCCTTTATTGGACCGTATTTATGGAACGCTCTGCCTAACCATGCTAACTGGGTCAAGAACTCTTCCTCAATTGACCTCATTCAAAGATAATCTAAAAAATCATCTCTTCAAACAACATTATCAGTCATAGCTCAACCACTCTCTATTTCTTTACTTCGTATACTCTAATTTCCTTTTCTAAAGCGCTTAGAGGCTTGTTTGCATTAAGCGCTATATAAATTCGTCATATTATTATTATTATTATATGAACACAACATACCAATCTACAATTACGATTATCTAGTATTTCGTTTAGGTGATCTGTATCATTTTAATCGTATCATTAAAGAGAGAGAAAACACTAAAGACCGCGAAACAAAGGGAAGGGGTACAAGTCAAAATGGGTCACATCAAGGGGGACACCCCACCCCCAACCCCCATTTTGGTTAACATTTTATATTTTCAGTTTTTTTTTTCTATTGTCAGCCTAATTCGAACTCTGTCTATATATTATTCTGTAATATTTATTTGTTTAACTTATTTTTAAAATAGACTCTTTCATTAATTTATACTATACAATTGTTAATTTTTGTCTGCGTTTTTCTCTTTTGCTTTTTGCCCCCCCCCCCCCCCCCCCCCACCAAACAAACACAAAACTACCCGCTCTCTTTTTGTATTTCCAATAATGGGATATGCACCGGCTGATGTATAAATTGTCAATTATTTTGTCATTATAAAATGGTGTGCGTATAAAGTGATCGGGAGGAGTGTAATGGTCACTTAATATGTATCTAATTAACAGCGGATTTAGATGGGTCAGCTTACAGCTGTATAACTGTGCCGTAAGTTTCATTTCAACTTAAAGAGACTTAGTAACATTGTCCAAATCCTCAAATCCAATTGGAATTCTAGCAGTTCCTTCATACCTTGTTTTATTCGTATTAACAATATAATCATGGGCCATGTTTCGGTTTTTCAAATTTCCATTTCGTTCAAAAGCTATCTACGATTGAAGTGATCAGAATTGTGTTAAATTGTCTACGGGATGATTTAAACCGTGTACAAAGTAAGTGCAATGAGTTAGTGAATATATTATTACTTTTTGCTCATATCTCAGCCCTTAACGTGAAATGTTCACACATTACTTTCTGGACATATGCAGATCACACCAATACACATTTTATTAACCACGCTCACTGTTCGCACTTGTCAACATGTATACTCATTTTGAAATCGGGATCTTATGATTGTAAAACGCGTAATCTATACTGTATTTCTTTCAACCATCATTATTTGCATTATGCTGCGTTAAATTGATACAACTCCTTGATGGACCGTCAACATGGTCAAGGGCTTGGGTTTTCACGAGTTTGTATCAATTGAACGCGTGCATGTACTGTCAACCGTTTTAGCGCGGGTTCGATAATGGTTTCCCTACACATACCGTGATTGTACAGAACAAAGCTGATAAAATGCGATGGAAATAAACAATAATCGTGGTTGATAGTTTGATGGTTGATAATTGAAAGTGTTTCTCTATAACATAAACTGAAATATAGGTTGGGTTCTTTGCACAAGTTTAATATCAGTCAATGTGACATCTCTAAATACATAAATATAAACGAGCATGGTGTATTTTAGGAAGCCCCCGATAAAAGTTATCACTACAGAAGATGACATTGACTATAAAAGTGCGGCTTTGACTTTTTCGATGGCGTGCGAGTACCTAGCAGGGAGTTAGGAACTTTGTTGACATGCGCAAAAACTGACTAAGGGTTGATAAAATTGTGCTTTTTGTGATCTTAGATGTCCACTGAGTGATGTGTGAACATTCCAGGGACGAGCACTGGTTACCCTAACCCTAACCCGAACCCTAGAGCACCCGTCTTGCAATCCGGATTCGAATCCCGTTGGATTTTTTTTTTTTTTTTTTCATTCATATATATGTTTCTGGTCAGTTTCCTAATATACGTTTCAATTAAAATTCCATGGTAAATAAATGCCATATGACCGAGTAACTAATACGCGAACATGCGAGGTGAATTAGCTAACTTATTGCACTGACTTTGTACACAGTTTTAACTATCCAGTAGATAGTTATACATCTGAACACTTCAATCATGCATATCATTCTAACGGAAGACAATTTAGTAAACCGAAAGCTGTTCCATGCTTCTTTTGATAATACAGATACGATGAGGTTTGTGAAAAATGCTAGAGTTCCAAGCAAGTTTTGAGGATTTTGATAATGTTGGTATAGAGGTCGCTGCACGAAATAATCTTTTTGTGAGATAATGAAAAATTGAGTGTAAAATTTGAAAGAGCATACAATTTTAATGACAGAATAAACTTTATTTCATCAAAATCGGTTCTGAAACGGCTAAAATCAATAAATATATCGGAATAAATCCGGGGCCCAAATTTATTCGATGATTTTTAAAATAAATTAAGAAAATGCTTACACTTTTTCAAAAAAGTTGACAGGGCGCACTCATCGACAGGATGATGATCGCAACATTCTCGGTACTACCAACATTCTCGCGCAAGATATCGATAGGATCTGATCGAGAGAGGGAATCCCAGAGCGATAAATTGGACAAGAATCTTGTCTACGATTTGAAGGCGCGCGCTGCGCCAAGCTCTACCAATAAGTCTCATTAACCTCAATGTGTATTATGATTAGCGTCCTTTTTAGAGAATTATGAATAGCGACCCTTATAGATACTTATGAATAGCGACCCTTATAGATACTTATGAATAGTGACCCTTTTAGGTAAGGAATAGCGACCCGGGGGGACACGCCAACGAGCGACGTTTTTAACTTGACAGCTAAAAATATCCTTGCTCGAGTCGCGGCCGTGATCGCCGTCCGCTTCGTTAAATTTGATTTTATGAGGGGAGTAAGTTCGCTGGCTGCAACTGAGCTCTCGCCGACTGCCGGAGTAATCGAGCTGTAATTCATCAATCATCCTATTACAGAGATTTCATGCCTCGCGATCGATATCAAATAATTTATTCATAGAACCGCTCTTGCTAACAGAACTTTATTATATTCTGGCCCTAGGTTGTGGAACTCACTGGATCAATCGTTAAGAGATTCACTCATTTAAAAAAAAAATCTTATAGCTCAATATGAAACTGATTAATTTTGTATATATTATATATACATACGTTGTTTTTGAGCGCGAAATAATGATGTCCCTCATATACCCTGCCCTCTCTAAAGGGCCGGTCATACTTGCGGTAATGGACGTAGTGATCCGTAGGGTAATTTAATGTGGGTCAGACGTGGTGTAAGTACGTTAAACTAGGTTAAACTAAGTTGAACAACGTGGAACTACGTTGAATTACGTTAAGGTACGGTAGTTGGCCACGGAAAGGTACGGATAAGTACGTTTAAGTACATTAAACTACGCTAGACTACGCTAATGTGGGTACAGCTTGCTCACGGACAGGTACGGAGTGGTACGTCTGACTACGCTTGAGTACGAGAGACTGCGGTAGACACTACGCTGGACTACGGTAAAGAACGTCAAACTACGGTAAATAGCAACTCCGCACGGAGTATAACAGCCAACCGGTGGTGTGGTACGGCCATTGCGCTTGTTTTTCAAACATAGCAGGTCTGTGAAATTTGTCTTATTTTTGTTAATTAAACATGTCTGGATCAAGACTGTCGATGCTGGTTTTGTGCACGGTATAGTACGTTAGAGTACGCTAGAGTACATTTAAGTACGTAACGAAGTACGTTAGACTACGCTAGACTTCGTTAGACTACGTTAGACTACGTTAAACTTCGGTTTAGTCAATATTACTACGGATGCCTTTAACGTACCGCTCTTTTGAACATGTTCAAAAATTAAATCGAAGATCATGGCTCCCCCGAGTTAATACCAAGTTAGCATCACAGACAACTACGGTACGATACGGATGCTAGTACGTTCAACTACCTTCAACTTCGTTCAACTACGATCAACAACGTTTGCCACCACTACGTTCAACTACGTCCACTACCGCAAGTATGACCGGCCCTTAACTCTCTAATTCTCTATTTTATCTGCATGTCCATTCTTCTCAATTTTCTGCAGACTGCTAAGCACTGTATGTTGTGTGTCTCGTCCTGTCCTGTCTTTGTTTTATGTTTTTAGTTTTTCTTTAGTCATTATGTAACCTTTTCCTTATAATTAAGTTTTTTCCCGCATTTTCCCCGAAGCCTATGGCCCACAAGCTCTGCTTTTTACATAGGCCTCCTCCGCACGTTCGTTTTATTCATTATGATTTAAACAAATTATGTAGATATTTAGTTTTGATCAATTTTGTATTTTGTATACATTGGTTCATTGTATAATACAATATTTGATTTTGTTAATTTGTTCATACCTTTGTATATAAATATGTTGAAAAGTGTGGAATTAAAATATATCAAAAATATATGAAAATACCAGATGGTACGAAAGCGAGTTTATTTTCACCGTATGGTGAATGGTAAACATGTATGTTATTTTATAAAATATATTGCCTGTTTTAATTTGAATGTTATACAGTTTAATTGTTATTTCATTATTTATCACATTTGATATAAATCAATTTAAATTATTCTGCGCTCACCGGCATATAGTTATCATCCTAAAACAGAGATTTCACGCTTCGCAATCGAAATCCCGATGGTACGAAAGCGAGCCCCCAAATCCCCGCTGGGTACGCCTGTGGCTCAAACTATAGTTTGATAGAATACAGATTAATGTGCTCTTAATGATACAAACACTACATTTTGAGGTCATCGTGCAGTTTGTGAAACAAGAACATAATTTGGCACAAAGACAAATAATGTGTAACAAATGGTTCATTTTGTGATAAAAGCAACAAAATAGCTCAAAGTATAGCTTGATAGGACATGTGACACAAAGTGTTCATTTTGTGATACAAGCAACGGATTAACTCTAATTATATCTCGAAAAGACACAAATTGTTCGTTTCCTGATACAAGCACTACATTTAGTACAAACATGCCAGAAAGGGTACAGACTGTACAGTTTCTGATACAAGCCCAAATATTGATAACGGAAGCTAAAGGCTAAAGAGTTTGATGCCGCGGACAAACACAAAATGGCTGCCCCAGCAAAGAGCGTCCGTTTAACGGGCGTAAACAGCTTGTAATAATAATAATAATAGTATACTTGATTTATATAGCGCCTACCACGAGACTCACTGCGAAGTGAATCTCCCCCCCCCCCCCCCCTCCATCCCTCACTACGCCATTTGCCAAGGTCAAAGGCCCAATCTACGCGGGAATCTGAAAGAGAATCACTTCGCAGCGTGCCGCGGTGATTATCATTGATTTGATACACTCACCTTTCATAATGCCCCAGATGATTGTGCGTGCGCTGCCGGACAGCCCAGGTACTTAGCGCAGCAGCATTCATCATAGCTGAATTTAATGGGCGAGATCTTTAATAATTATAGGTCTGCTACCTAGTTGACGATCATTTGATAGATATAGGATATAGGTAAGATGGGTAAAGGGGGTTATAGAGGTGGCAATATGTTGGATTTGTTGTATTGTTTTTATGGTTGAATAAAATGAAATTAAATATGTAGTGGCTTAAGTAGGATTTCCCAGTAGGAGGGGGGGGGGGGGGCATTTCATTTTCTTAGGGGCATAGGCTTTCTTCAACTGACACAAAAAAGGGGGTGATCTTCACCATTAATGTGACCAAAAACTATGATATTTACCTTTATAATGGCAAAATTTGCCGATTTCCTTTTAAATTTTTTTGTTTTTAAGCGTGATATTATTGAGGGGCACATGAGGGGCAAGGCATGGGGGTGTGGGATGGGGGACACATGCACCCCGGACCCCCCGTGGCTACGCCTTTAGCGATGCGGTGGGTGGGAGTGCTTTCCAAGGGTAGGGTAGCATCTGATACAATGAAAATGGTGTAGTGTATTAGTATTAGTAGCAGTTAAAATGATCTAGTAACTTTGTTGTCATGTGCAAAACAAGTCATGATTAATGGTTGAAAAATGTGTATTTTCATGATCTGATATGTCTGATATGTCCACTTGTGTGAACATGTCACGTTACATAGATGTATGGCCGAGTAATGGGCGAGCATGCAAAGTGATATTCGTTAAGTCACTGCACTGACTTTGTACAAATGTTTTATTATCCAATAGATAATGATTAATCCGAGCACTTCAATCGTAAATATCTTTTTAACCAAAGGGAAATTCGAAAAACCAATACAATCCTGCTTTTATTGGTCATACGAATACAACTAGATATGAAAGCAACACTATAGAGTTCTAAGTAAGATTTGTGGATTTGGACAGTTTTACCAGGGGGGGGGGGGGGGGGTTCACTAACTAAAATCGATTTAGGCCTAGAATTGATTTTAGTGACTGGAATCGATTCCACCCTAAAATCAATCGCGGCAAGATTAATCGATTTTAGTTCTCAGTGAAACACCCCAGACCCTTTTAAGGAGGAAGGGGACAATAAGTGCTTAAAGATGAATCCCCCCCCCCCTCGCTCCTTCTTAACTTTTCTAATTTAATTAGCAATACTGATAAAGAAATAAGGAAGCAATATTACATTATTAGGTTCCTACCTTTAATCTTTTCCTTGGTTTGACTTCGATCACCTGCGTTGGCGAGAGATAAAATAAATACATTTTTGTTAGTTAATCTTGTTAATATTAATCGTTGTTTGATTGATTTCTTTCCCAACCAACAATCTATTAAAACAAAAAGTGAAATATCATAATATAATTCATTCATTGTATTATAGTGCAATAATATACGACAATGCATAATAACTTGTGCGTGCAATGTGACATTAGGAAATAATATGGATTTAGAGCGCGTTGTATCAGCCACATAAATTAGTGAATAATAGATACGATCTACACCTAATATACAAAATATCAAATTGTGTTAACTGATTTCCCTTACATAAACAATAATTTATTTAGAAACTCGCAATAATATTACTGATTATTTATATGTTCATGTGTTAAATCTTAAACAGTTCAAGTTACCCCTTTTATTGTGTTCAATGTCTAATTACGTATAAATTATCATCTACTAATTAAAGCGGTCTTCTCCTTATGACAAAAATGTTGATTTGCAATGAAACAGGCAGCAACATCATAATACAGTTTATATATTTTATGCATTAAAAGAACTGAAGTTGTTTAACACTCCTTGTTGCTGTTCAATCCCCGACTGTATCGTCTTGACCAAGAATGTTCAAGACCGAGCCCGGTGTAAGCGATGGCCGAGATCAATGAAAAGTGGACCTTTCTTAATTGGGGTGGGCGGAGGGGGATGCGTACGCAACCAACGCACTTCGCCTTGCTACGGGTCTTACCGGTATACGAAATGTTCGTGATTAACACTAACGAATACTTATAAATACTTATATTACATATCTTTCTTTGTTGGGGGTGGCAGTTGGGGTGATGCTTGGTAGATGCCAGTGTACGCCAGTGATTACCTCATATTGGTATTTCCCGAAGTGCCCCCCGATATTTTTTGTGAGATAATGAAAAACTGACTGTCAAATTGGAAAGAACATACAATTTTAATGACATAATAAAGTTTATTTGATCAAAATCGGTTCAGAAACGGCTGAAATATCCATAAATATATTTTTATTCAAAATGTTCGTCACCGGCAACCGGGAGATATTTAGACTTTTTAGAAAAATTTCAAAAAATGTTCGAAGACTACTTTGAAAAAATCAGAATAGGTTTTTAAAAAGTCGTTGATGATATCTCTATTGAATCATTATTTTAACAAACATTAACTGCACAATTTTGTATGAAAAAAGGCTAAAACCAATGTGTTTTTTTTAAATAGCGCCCTCTTGAGTTGTAACGGCTCTTTTTGAATTATAACAGGGGTTTTACTTAGTCGTTTGTAATTGTGTATACTTTTCGAGCATGGTGAAGTTATAACTATTACTTTGTACCGTAATGGTGCAGGTTTTGGTTACTAAAGTTAAGTTTGACTAATTTAGGTCAAGGTTAGGAAACGGTCGCGTTGCGTACACGTATGTCGTGGGAGTTGCTTCAAGTGTGTATCATTCATGTATAAGGCAATAATTATTAGTATATAGTTGTCGCCCCCGCGTACTTACTATACGGTATAGTAAGTACGCGGGGGCGACAACTTACTTATACACTAATAATTATTGCCTTATACATTAATGATACACACTTGAAGCAACTCCCGCGACATGTTGCCTTTAATCTGCATTATATTTTCCCTATTAAAGGGACTTCGTATTAGTAACATTGTCCAAATCCTCAAAATTCAATTGGAATTCTAGCGGTCCCCTCATACCTTGTATTCGTATTACCAATACAAGCATGGGACAGGTTTCGGTTTTTAAAATTTCCCTTTCGTTAAAAAGATATTTACGATTGAGTGTTCAGATGTTAAATTATCCACTGGACCGCGAAAACCGTGTACCAAGTGAGTACAATGAGTTAGTCAATATCACCTGCATATTTGCTCATTACTCGGCCATATAACATCCAATTAACGTGACATTATCACACACTCCTCTGTGGACATATCAGATCACACCAATACACATTTGTATTAATCACCCATCACTTTTTGCACTTGCCAACAAAGTTACTATATCCCTTTAATAGAGGTTAGCGTCAAAAATCATGTCACCCCTGTCTCTGGAAAGTATAATAACAAGACTTGCTCTCGTATCCACACAAGTTATCCTTAATACACATCACAACAGAATAGCGAGCAAAAGATGACGTATCTTTAAAACAGCTATATCTGCCCTCTGCAGATTAATGTGCTGTGACACCACATGCACGAGCCGAGCCATGTTGATGGAAACCAGGGTTTTCTGATGAACAACGTAAACATCCACTTTAAAGGAGCAGCCGACTTCCCCATGTCCCCCAAGTGCATGCTGTCAGCAGGTCAGTGGTAAGAACTCTTTGAGAAACTCGACTTTTAAAATTACATATATCATGTCAAGTTTTTTGTTATTGATGTTGTTATTCCTTCATACTATAATTAAATACACAAATAAATAAATATATTAAAAAGACGCTAAAGCTATTAAATAATAAATAACTTTATATTGATTGATATATACTTCGTTTTGTCGGAAGCTGTAAACATCCGTTTCTTATCAGAGACAGAACGCCCGACCAATTACGATATGAAATCTCATTTTACATTCCCTTCTATTCCTGTCTCAAGGGGGCGATGACACTGCATGCAAGCACGGCGATTAAAGGCCGGCGCAGAGAGAGCCGACTCGACCCGATCCGCCCAGTTTTCACTCGGATCGGCTGTGTACAGCCCGGCGCAGACAGAGCCGACTCGACCCGATTCAACTGGTTTCGTTCGGATCGGCTCAGTTTTCAGTGCCTCGCGACACATATTTTGCCAGTCGAGAGACAGTCGGATGCCAGTTGGGGCCGATTCAACACGATGAATCGGATCCGACCGACCGGGCCCAACTCTAGCCTGATTGAAACAGTCGGATCTGGTCGAGTCGGCTCTGTCTGCAGAGGGCTTATGCCCGGCGCAGACAGAGCCGACTCGACCCGATCCGACTGGTTTTCAGCCTGATTAACTCAGTATGCGCTGCCTCAGGACTCCGGTTTTTCCAGTCAAGTGCCAGTCGGAGGTCATTCGAGGCCGATTCAACATGTTGGATCGGCTCCGACTGAGCGAAACTGACTCTAGCCTGACTGAAATCCAGTCGGATCGGGTCGAGTCGGCTCTCTCTGCGCCGGGCTTAACGTTGCTTCACGACTCCGATTCTGCCAGTCGGAAGCCAACCGGGCCCGAGTAAACACGTTGAATTGGCCGCGACAGAATCGGACCGACTGTGGCTTTCAGTCGGGTCGGGTCGGCTCGGGTCGGGTCGATTCGGCTCTGTCTGCGCCGGGCTTAAAATGGTTGAACTATTCAACAAATTTAACGATAGGGAGGATTGCGTAACTATGGGGAGGACTGCATGGGGGAGATGGGGAAAATCCCCGTTGGTGGCGTAGCGCTTGGAGGGGGGTGGGGGGGGGGGCGCGCATGGGGGACAAAATGCCCCCCAGTAAATGTCATAACGAGAAATCATTTACAAAATAAATAAAAACATAAGCCTGTGCCACACACAATTATATAGATAAGTCACCTGCGTATGTGACAGACATGCTACAAATTATCTAGATAAGTCACCTACGTATGTGACAGACATGCTACAAATTATCTAAATAAGTCACATACGTATGTGACAGACATGCTACAAATTATCTCGATAATTGGCCCCTATGTTACACCGACTATAGAGTTTCTTTCCAATCATTTGCATGCCTCCAATAACTCCGACTAACGCGACGCCATTGTCATTGACATAACAACGTATGCGATACTTGTTTCTTTTTTAGGAAGGGTATATTACAAAAGGTCACTGTTTTGCTACGATTATATTTCATAAATACACGGGTTTTGCAGGGGAAAAAAAAGAATTCGGAATTCAGTTCCGATATTGTGATTTATCCGAAGGTTCTAAAAATAAAACAATTCCTAGAATCATGCAATCTAGTTTATAGGCAATTCCAATAAATGTTATTATGTAATAATAAAATGTATTCGATACAACTTTATAATGCCACTGTTTTCGAAGAATGTTAGAGTAAACCATGCATTTAGAAGGAGCATATCGCAAAAGGTCGCTGTCTTGCTACGCTTATAAAGACACGTGTTTTTGCAGAAAACCTGAATTTGGAATTCAGTTCCAATATTGTGATTTATCCCAAGGATCTATAATTTGAATCATTCGCAGGATCATGCAACCTATTTTTATAGGCAGGAGCAATAAATGTTATATGTTGTATGTCAGATCGAAATCTATTCTATAAAACTTAATAATGTGGTTCTTTTCGAGGAAACTCATAATTTAATTTCAATATGAAATTGCCGCTATATCCCTCGTAAGCAACCTTTCGTGAAAGTCAAGAAAACAACGAGCATTTGTTCGTATATTGACTGTGAGTTTAATAATCCTAACCCTGATTCAGGAACAGGTGAAATAACATCCAGTAACGATGTTTTTGTCTATTTTGACATTTATATTAATATTGCTATTTTAATATACATGTATTATCTTTAACTGCTATTATTCAAGTTTCAAGTCATTATTAAACTTGATTCGATCATAATACAATGACAGCAAAACACTGCAACACATACAATTAAAAACTCATTACATAAATACCTATCTTTCGTGAATCGTAAAGAAAAAAAAGGAGTTTTTGGTTAATATAATGTCCCGGTCACACGTCCATTTTGAGGAATGCAATAAAACGAGGATATTCTGTAGAAATTCGTGGCTAAACCTGGAGGGAAGGGACATCTGACATGATTTACCAAGATCCCCATTCTCCATGACCACTGAAGCAAATCGAATAGGGTTTTCTGCAAGATGTAGGTAATAAATTATAGTTTCATACCCTGGAATAGCGTTATGATTGATCTACTATCTTTAAAGTTATCGTTGCAGAATGTCCGATTGTAATTTTTGGGGGGACATACGGTACAGTATATTATTAGCCGAGCTGCCTGCAAGCGAGCGCATAAATCATTTCAAGGGCCCCCGTTGCAGAAAGAGATACAATCGATTGTAAGTTACAATTAATTATAATATAAGTCAGATCATGTGTTCTAAATGCGCAAATCTGATTTGGTTGAAACGCGCAACTTGTCTGACTTACAATTAATTGTAATTTACAATCGATTGTATCTCTTTCTGCAACGGGGACCTGTAATACATTCTGCCATGTACCCATTCACTACAACTGGGTTGAGAGCAGCAATTGAGGATAAAGTGTCTTGCTGACGGACACATGTGCCGCGGTCGGGAATAGAACCCCACGACCCTCGTATTGCAAGACGAAGGTCTGAACCGATATACTCCTACGTTGCTCTATATTATAGTGTACTGCTCTATAATAGTATACTGCCTGCTCTATATAGCGTCACAGCCCATCTTTGAAATGATAGAAATTCCATTCCCCCATTTACCTATTTCTGGTTCACGTCAATCATAAATTACTCGGCGTCATTCATTTCACGTCGTAATCAACACCTGTACACGTTAAAGATGAATAACAGTTTTGGGAAAGTTACAGAAAACATTTTTGATTGATCAATATTGTTGAATAAGTATCTAAAAAGGGCTTGTGTGGTAAAATCCGAACCTAACGATGCGTTAAATGCAGAAATATCGGAAGAAATCCAATACCCGCCCGTGAAATGTATAAATCCACCGCCCGTTCGCACCTGTCCGCGCCGCTAGCGCTGGACTGGAGATATCGACAAGCTGGGGACAAGCCCGTATAGCGAACGAACGTGGTCAAATTGCACGTATTGATGCGCGATTCCGCGTTGGCGATATCTATCCGCAGCGGATCGATTTGATAATTTACCAAATATATCAATTACAAGTAGTAGGCGGTTTCCAGGCAAAATATGTATCATCCCGTATTAGTAAAAACATATTCTTTCACATGATTGGTAATAAGAGCCTCCATTTCATTTTTTTAGAGGGGGGCGTTTCCTAAACTGGCATATACCTTTAATGTACTTGATTCTCTCTATACCATCTATATTTGACAGTGAGCTGTCCCTCCCTTCCCCCTTTCCTTTACGGTTGACGACGATTGTAATTCGCGCGATGATGACCGGGATGGGGCATTCCACGTACATTTAAATGACTTGTATTTTACTTGACCACGGTGCAAGAATGTATACAATGGAGGTGAGGTGAGGATAAGACCCTTCCACCCCCCCCCCCCCCGCCCCCCCCCCCCCACCCCCTCCGTATCTGGATCACAATTAGGAGCCGCGATTCACTTCGCCCCTTCGTGTTCTACGTTGTTTGTTGGTATATGGAGGCAACGACGCGAAGGAGGTCGAGTGGTTCGTGACTCGCCGTCAGTTACCTGCGCGACCAGATTGTGAAGATTTGTGAGGGGTGCGAAGAGTTTCGAAGAGGGGCTTCACCGTACCCCCACTGGAATTACAAAGACCCCTCCTCTGTTCATTGTTGTCATCCTCGTTTTGATTTGCAAAATCTTTTTTTCCGCTTATATCTTGGAGAATCGGAAGGTTGAACAAAAGTGCACCCTCCTCTAGATAATTATAGATATTAAGATATTTGTGAATGATTTTGATATTTTCATACAGCCACCCTTGAACGTTCGTGTGCAATTGATAGGACACGGTTGATGAGAAGAGATACAGTTTATTCAAGTCACTTTGGGTATTTCGGGGACATAATGTTTAAAGTTTCAGAGCCTTGTAAAAGCTAAATTTACACTATTACATGATTACTTATTTAGAAATAAATTGTGCAACGCTCAACACTACAAAGGTCTTTGAAAGTATGGTCAAACTTTTATTATACTATAGCTCTAATTTGAAAGTGAATACAATTTAAAGCGCTCTATAATTATCTATAAGCTATACAGCGCTTTACAATGATATTCGTATTACCCCGGTCATCGGACAAACTCACGATCAATCAGCACAAGTCTAGTCATGACGTGCACTTTCCACTCTCTTGGGAGCAAGGCATTCCTCCGAGACTTGAGAAAGTATCATCCGGGAGGTGAGAAAGTATACGCAATACCATCGTGTGCGCCAGGAGTCAGTATCACATCGTGATACACAGACTGTGCGCGATATAAGACTTCACTATTACTGTAATTTGTCATTTTATCACCGACCGATTGTCACATGACGTGGACATGTACTATAAAGCGCCGATTTGAGGAACTAGCAGGTTGCTTCTTGGATGATCGTACGTGTCTGATTTAATACCTTGAAGTGACACAGGCTGGTACCGTACTACTATGTACTGTACCGCTGGTCATTGGCCCCTCCGCCGGAGACCAGTCGATCGCCCGCTCAGTCGCGGCGGGAGTGATTGGCTCATCATTACACCTCGGCGAGGGTTTCAAGGCCCCGCCAGCATATTCGTCATCATGGTGTTTACAGGTGCATTTGAATTCCTTCGCGTTTAGAGGGGTCAGTCACACTCTACTCCTGACTTCTATGTAGATTAGGTCCAGCCAGATGTTAAAGGGAGTGTCCGCCTTTTGCAAGCCAAATTTCAAAAGTTGCGAGGTTATTGTCTTATATGAACGAAAGTGTCATTTAACAGCTTGCCCTGAAAAATTAGGGCTTGGAATCTCCTTTTCGTGGAGTTAAAGACCTTAAAATAATAACAGCGACGTTATGTCGTTTATAATGCTTTACGAGTCTTTGCCCGTGCACAATTTCGCTCACGATAGCTGCCGGCGCATTGCGGGGAGTCCCCTCTGGCTGTGCGTGAACCGCGCACAAATTGTATTCCAACAACGGCGTGAGCGAATACTAAACAAAATAACTATGACTCATACAACTAACTATTGTTTATTCTTCAAATTACAGGGTTGTTCGATCTGAAATGTTATGTGTGTGTTACATTCATCCTCATCCCTCTACTGGAAACTGTTCAGACGATTTGTAAAAGGCGGACACTGCCTTTAAGGCAGTGGCGTAGCTACGGGGGGGGGGGGGGGGGGGGCACGTGCCCCCCCCCCCCCCCCAATCGTTTGCCAAAAAACAAAAAAAATGACGACCCAATGTGTCTATATCATTCATTATTATCATGTTTTATTAAATGTGTGATGATAATGATGTTACCAACGATAATAAAGAAGAACATAACAGTCGTTCCCTATAGTACTAGCAATAGCGCACCTATATCAGTTTGAAGAATCCTTCCAATATAGCGCCTTATGCAAATTTGTAGTCCCGTTCGCGAGGATCGACGCTCACCGCATTTCAGAAGACATAGAGCGCGTATAGGCCTAACAAACTTCCTAGCGCATGGTAAATCATCCATCATACCAAGGTCCTTTTTACGATCTTGAATCTTCCACCCGCTTTTATAGATATTTTTGACCATTTGACGCCTTCATGCAGGCTATAAAGGCGCATAGCTGCACTACGTAGTCCTAAATGTCTAGGTAAAGACAACTTTCTTTTCTAATTTCTTCACTCCAAATGCACCCGTTCCATTAATTCATGATGCATATCTAGGCATTATATTGTTGATGATCATGATTGAAGGAGCTCCAGTCATCTTCTCCAGAGTCGACATACCTAAGGGACCCGTGTTATGGGTCTAGTCACGCGGTAGGTACTTGAAAAGTGGGCGACAACAGCAAGGGCGTCGATTTCTTCTCGCCATTGGGGGGGATGATTCGTCATTTTGACCATCTCTGCAGCGAGGGAGCGAAGCGACAACCCAGCAGCGTGCCCGGGTTTTTATGGCTGAGGGGGTTAGGGGGCCCCAAAGCTTTTGAATTCAGCCGTTTAGACATTGGAAGATTATTAAGTGTACATTGCAAGCATCATTTTATGAGCTGGGCTTTGTCCAATATGAACTTTAGCCTGATAGATACATATTTGCAAGCATTCTGATGGAACCCTGAATAGCATCAGTCATGGGATACCCATATTGGGAAGCTTATTGGGGGTCCAGGGGGCGGAGCCCCCGGAAGCTTTGGGATTTGTAATATCCAGATATAAATATGTTGTCCATAATATGTAAATATACAGTAGAGTTAACTATTCTTTAGTTAATTGGCTTTTGATTTAGCTGTTCAGAGATTGGAAGAGTATTAAGTGCACATTGCAAGCTCCTGCTATGAGGGCACTGTCCAAGGATGGATTAATTTTAGTCTGATAGATAAATACTGTCGATTGCAATCATCCTGATGGATCCCTGAATAGAATAAGTCAAGGGATACCCAGATTGGAAAGCTTATTGGGGGTTCAGGGGGCGAAGCCCCCGGAAGCTTTGGTATTTGTAATATCCAGAAATACAATTATCTATTGAATAGTTAGCTCAATTTTAGTGAGCGAAGCGCAGACGCACAGTGGGCCAGGATCGCCTGAAAGATTGCCAAGAGAGAAGTCCTGAATAAAACTATTTAATGAGTACAGGGCTGGGACTGGGTCAAATAACCTTAACGGGGATTTTTGGATTTGGGCAGTTTAGCATTATCAAAAAGTGGTTTAAAGAAGACAATAGTAACAACTTCCATTCATGAGAGGGGGCTATGCTTCTTAATTCTAATGTTATTATATATTTTTGAACCCCAAATATTGGGGGGGGGGGATGATAATACAGGCCACCCCCCCCCCCCCCCCCCCACCTGAAATATTGGGGGGGATATATCCCCCCATCCCCCCCCCGCCCCCCGTGATCGACGCCCCTGGACAACAGGCAGGGGACGGGGAGGGGGGACACGCCCCTCCCCCATACATTTGAAAGTGGGGGTGATTGTTCCTCCCACTTTTTAATATGCACACATTATGTATGTTTGATTCTATAGCTTGAACTACGAATCATTTATTTTGGTCTCGGGTATGCGCCAAATCGCACAATTTAAAGCCCACAATTTGCAAAAGCTCCCTACAGTGGGAGGGGGACACCCCCTCCCATGGCGTCGATCCTGGGGGGCAGGGGTGCGGCCCCCCCCCCCCCCAATGAAAATATTGGGGGCAAGCATATCATTTCGCCCCCCCCCCCCCCCCCCCCCCCCCAATAATTCCGAAAATGAGGAAGAAAAAATCGAGTGATATAATGCCAAAGAGGGGAAAGACATTAATCTTCAAAATAGCTGGGTTTTTTTAAGTTTGAAAAGGACTATAAATCTCGTTTTTTGCCGCGCGCTTCGCGCGCATACTGTTACTCATATTGCAAGTTTCATTTCGGTTGCGGGAACTTACTTTTCGAACTGTGTTGGGCAGTGTAATTTCTCAACGCACACCTCAAACGAAGTTTATTAAACCCTCATCTTTAGATAGCACACCGTCACAGAAAATAAAATAATCTGAAATAATATATATTTCAGTAAATTCGGTCCATATGCGCTGAACGCAAATCAAATTGGAATATCATGTCCCCCAACATTTGAAAGTGGAGGAGATTGTCCCCCTCCCTTTGTAATTTTGTATGTTTGGTTCCATACTTGTAATTTCTGTCTTAGGTGTGTACCAATCGCACAATTTCACGCCCAAAAATACAAAAGCTGTGGGAGGGGGCACACCCTCCCCCATTCGGTCGGTTCGCTTCCTCGCAATGTCTCCCCTCCACTTTTGAGAAGTTGTTGACGCCCTTGCTTAGTTTTATTGGAGCTCAATGCCCTAGACTATATCGATGGCTCTATAGTAAACATGATCACGTGGATCCATCTCATGCAAGGCTCAATCTTTCCTCGCTATTCCCGTTTACAAATACGTTACGAGTAGGTTCACTATTATATACAATTTTAACACCCATGATTAAGACAATGATTAAGACAATAATGACCGTACTTCTACAGTGATATTTTAAACACCAATTTCAAAAATTTTCTCCACGTGGGAGGGGGTAAACCCCCTCCCACACCCTCCCCCAAATAAGTGTAGACAAGCACTGATTTTACGACGTGAGCGTATTGCGTCTGGTGTGTGTGCAGTACACGTAGGTTCGATTGTGTTTGGTATACTTTATCATGAGGGAGATGATTTAAGTCCTGATTTCTTTAATTCAGTATTAATCAAAATTTCCTTCCAAGGTATGCACCAGAGTGCAATTATTTTCAAGTGAAAATTTGCAAAAGCTCCCTACCGTGGGAGGGGGGACACCCCCCTCCACCGGTTGTTGGGATCAGGTAACATTGTCAAAATCGATCAAAATTACTTAGAACCCTAGTGGTTCTTACATATTTCGTTGTATTTGTTTTTTCCAATACAAGCATGGAACAGATTTCATTTTGTCCGAATTTCTTTTTCGTTATAAAGATATTATGATTGAAGTGTTCTGATTTGTAACAATTCCCTGTGCGACTTTCAAATGTGAACAAAGTTAGCATGGTTAGTGAAATAAGTTGGCAAATATCACTTTGCATTTTCGCTCAATACTCGGTTATATGACATTCATTTACCACATTCATTTTCACATATTATTCAATGGTTAAATCACATTACAAAAATACACATTTATCAAGCTTCTTCCGTTTTGCACATGTCAACAGAGTTACTAGATCCCTTTAATAAGCGACAGGCAGGGGCGTCGATCCGATTTTGATATTGGGGGGGGCGAAATTTGAAAAATTTTCCTGAGTTTTTTTCCTGAGAGAGCTAAAAGCCCCACATTGGCATGCCCGGAAGTTTTATTATGCGCTCATTGAAAGTGTCTTGATGGCTCGAAGACACTGATTTTGGGGGGCACCCACATTTGAAAGCAATAATGGGGGTCCAGGGGGCGGAGCCCCCGGAAGCTTTTAGATTTCAGACATTTGCTACTCCTATCATGGGTGTAAAAATTGTATGAAATAGTGAACATATACTCTTATACTCGGGCATAGAGAGGAAAGATTGAGCCTTGTATGAGATGGATCGACGTGGTCCTGTATGCTATAGAGCCATCGATATAATATAAGGGCATTGGGCTCCATGGAACTAAGCATGAGCGTCAACAACTTCTCAAAACTGGAAGGGAGACATTGCGAGGAAGCGAAGCGACCGAGTGGGGGAGGGTGTGGGAGGGGGTGTCCCCCTCCACAGTAGAGAGCTTTTGTATTTTTTGGGCTTGAAATTGTGCGATTTGGTGCACTCCTGAGACAGAAATTTCACGTAATATGAAGTAATATATAATTGTAAGTATGGAACCAAACATACATAATCATGATAATGACATAGGGAGGGGGACAATCTTCACCACTTTCAAATGTGGGGTACATGATAATATTCCAATATGATTTGCGTTCAGCGCATATGGACAGAATTGACTGAAAGATATATTTCAGATTATTTGATTTTCTGTGACGGTAGGCTATCTATAGAATGATGAGGTTAATTAACTTCGTTTGAGAAATTACACTGCCCAACACAATGTGAGTTCCCGCAATCCAAATGAAACTTGCAATATGAGAAACTGTATGCGCGCGAAGCGCGCGGCAAAAAGGAGATTTACAGTCCTTTTCAAACTAGAAAACGGCTATTTTGAAGATTAATTTTTGATAAATGTGTCTTTCCCCTCTTTGGCATTATATCACTTGATTTTTTCTTCCTCATTTCGGAATTATTGGGGGGGGGGGGCGAAATGATATGTTCGCCCCCCCAATATTTTCATTGGGGGGGCGACCGCCCCCCCTTGCCCCCCCCAGGATCGACGCCCCTGGCGACAGGGGCTTTAGATTGTAACTCCATTCGATCATTGACTCCCCGTTTGTTGCGCGGGCGCGATTAGCGTGCGATCGCGTTGCCGCACCGGAATCCGCGAACGTTCTCAATTTCTCACCTTTCAACTGTCGCGCTTCGGAAAAACGACACCATTTCGTATCATTGCGTCTTTTTTTCTTTTCTTGTTTACCAAAAGAAGGATTTCCCCCTTTTCCTGTCTTATTCTCAATTCATTTTGTTTTGTTTTACTTCTTCGCTTCACTCGGTGTTCATTCGTGTTTTCCTTGTAGCGCATTGGCTCCATAGTCATGCTGGTTATTTTCTTCAGGAAAAAGTATACGCGTATTAAATTGATGGGATGATACTCGAAGTAATCGTGGAGTGATTAAACTTTGGTTTAACATGGAGACGTGCATAATGACTTTCCGGTAATATATACGTATGAGATCACAATTAAATTTCTACTTATATTAGTGATGCGATATATATGCGATTACGGGTAGATTGTGTAGAAGAGCTAAGCTCCACCAAAACTCTGACCCTGACACATAAAAGGCAAATGTATTATTTTGTTCTTTGTCGCAAAACGTTAATGTTAATAGTTATTTTCCAAGCCAAATAACTTATTAAATAATATTCATCAAATGAACATCTTACCAAAATGTTGATGAATATTGTCTTCAAATATTACATTCATATTTGTTTTACTGAAGTATAGAGTCTTAAAAAACACACGATTTAAGTACGAGATAAGTAAAGTTCTTATCCTAACAATCTGAATAAATGTCTTACTTATAATAGAATTGAAAACCAACCCAGCTCCCTGGTAATATAAAACAACCAAGCATGAAAGAACCACTTGAGACGCAAGTGACTTCGGTCGGATCATCCCATCACCATTGATCTTTTATTTCACCTCGCTTTACTTAAACTTGACTTGACTAAATTATTAGTTTTCTCTTATTACTAACAACAACCCAGCACCCCCTTCTCATCCATGTGGAGCCGGGCTACTGGAATAGTATTGAAAATGGAAACATAATAAATGCATACAGCGTCTGATCAATTTGTTCAAGATAAATATACAAGTATACGAACACAGTCAAGAGGACAGTCAGAAAAAATTCGTAATGTCGCACTGCCTTGAATAGACTAGTAGCTGAACTATAAGTGAAGGGGGGGGGGGGGGGGGGGGGGGGTACGGAATAATTGGCCCACCTATCACTAACCCCAACATCCCATCGGTTGAGAAGCCCGCAGATATTATTCAACATAATATCCCCTTGTAAATACAGTATTATGCAAAACATGTCTCAGTATACGCTTTACGATGTAAACATCAGACGTACTAGTCAAGTGGCCATTAGCTCAGTAGCGGAACTACACGCGAGGGGTGCGTTTGGGGGGTCTTTAAAGAATCATTGCAATCTGATCACTAACCCTAAACGCCCATCCAGTTGAGGAGGCTACTACAAATCATAATTTATGCACAATTTAAAAAAAATCTCATAAATGGTTACATAACCGACGCTACTAGACTTTCATGACTATGTCCGTATTTCGTAAAACATTATTCACATAATAGATACATTTTATAAACGTCTTGTAAATGCATATTATGATGTCTGGGATAATGTTTGTACGAAGTGCGGACAAGGTCAAGTATGTTTGTCGTCAAATAGCGGTAACATTTTGCGGATGTGCGTGGCGTCTTACTTCTCCAATGACATCATGTTAAAACTTGATTCCACTCAAGGACAAATGAAGAGCTTAATTCCAAAAGGCGCTAAATGCACTTTGTTCAACTTTGGAGAAACCCCGGTTTCTTTGCAAAAACGTTG
>JBAMJV010014089.1:0-29479 GCA_037951105.1 Echinarachnius parma
GGACGCCAATCAATCGGCGAGTATAATCTGTGTTTTAACCGGGTACCAGAGAGATGCGACGCAGTGTCTTACACAAGGTCAATCTATATTTGGGGAAAGGGAGGCGGGACGGGAAGGGGGGAAAGTGGGAGGGGAAGGGGCGAAAGTGGGAGGGGAAAGGGGGCGCAAGTATTAATATAAGATAAAGGCAGTCAGTGTAAATCGTGAAAATTGAGTTACATATTTCGAAATCTTTAATTTCTTAATATCAACCTCGGGGAGGGGAGTATACAGGGCATCATACATTTTCGACAGAGAGGTACTTACTCTAACTCTTATTGCCACCCTCCCCCCTCCCCCCTTAGCTAAATTACGGATTCAGTGTGACAAACGACATCTATGTCGCATGCCGATATTCTTACGCGCTTTGCTTACGCAATAGCTCGTTCAAGTACGCGTGACCCGTATCGAACTATACACATAATTATGATATAGGACATGTTCACTTTGGAAGACAATTACTGGGCGCAGATAGGTAGTGACAAAGCTAGGGTTAAATCAAACAGGGGGGTGGGGGTTGGCAAATAGGGGGCTGTCTTTCTCGTAATGGGCGAAAAGGGGGCACAGCGTGCATTGCCGCAAATAAATACCAGACGTATACTTTGGAATTATTTATTCATTTTGTCGCCATCAGGTGCGCAGCATAGCAAGGATAGCAAGATTCAGGGAAGTGCAGGGGGTGTTTCACGAAGATACTAAGTTGAACTTAACTCGACGTTGGACCTCACTATTTGTAATATTATGGTAGGCCATTTATAGGCTTGGAATCAAATATATTCAAAATCCAAAAATGCAGTTATTTGAGACTTGTTTTATATATCATTTTTTGTATATCAATAACTTCAAGGCTCTTTGTTAGTAGCAATATTATATTTTGTATAGAATTGTATGCCTTTAAAAAAAGAAAGTTTCAACAACTGTACAAAGAAATTAACGGCTTTCCATAATAGTTAGGTCCAACTTAAGTTAAGTTCAACTTTGCATCTTTGTGAAACACCCCCCTTATGGAGGCGATTGTTCCTCCCAGAGAAGCCGAACCTCTTTGCGCAAGGAATAGGTAATTGAAAGATGGATTTGAAAAGGACATCTTCGAGGTCGCGATTACCGTAAGTTGAAGCGATGACGCTGGTTTTCTTCGACGATCAACTTGATAAAGAGAATCGGCATGAACAATTTGATGTTTCCTTCCAGTTATCGCGAGCTGAGTAAATTACACGAGATTATTTTTGTCCCAAAAGATCTACCTCTCGTCAACCGATTAAACTAGAAAACTGCTCTGGGTGAGAGAGAAATATGGCTAAGGTAAGGTCGTTTCTGCATGAATATACAGTAGCTCCGTGTAAAACGTGTGCTACATTTGCAGTAAGGTTAATGGGTTACTAGCAAGGACTGTTTATTTTCCGTGAGTTCATAAGTTGATTTTGTACTAACTTTAATGGATTAATACTTTAATGATTACTACCACTCCCTCATATCAGAGGATGCTTTCCATAGAGTTCACAGGGAGTATCAATGCATGTTATAGGAACGAATGCAGTACCAATGACTAAACAACCAAAAAATCAACCAACCAACCAACCAACCAACCAACCAACCAACCAACCAACCAACCAACCAACCAACCAACCAACCATACAACAAAAACAAAACGAACAAATAAACAAACTAAATTACTTACAAATGACCAAATAAAAACACAAACAAACAAACATACAAACAATACGGTATACCAACTAACCAACTCGACGAGGAACCGCGGTTAACAGAATGCTGCCCTCGGTTTATCTAATCATCACGTGGGCATTTCCACTAGAAAGTGGACATCGCATCTGTAATGAAAGCGAAAGACCCTGGGCCATTTTCGAGAGAACGTACGTAAAGCCCCATTCACATACTCAAGGTTTTATGGCGAACTGCAACGAATCACAACGATTAAGACAAACGAATCAACTCGATTTAGCCACGGTTTAACAACGAATGTGGAAGATTATTGTACGGCGACACAGAACGAATATTCGTTCTTCCTCGCTTCTCAACGAGTTAGTTCGTCCTTCTTTTGTCTTTAACCATCGCGGTTGAAAAATCGCTGCAGACAAAATTTGCGGTCCCATAGTGGCCATTTCTACGGCGAATCACAACGAATTAGCATTCGTGGAGAAAATCGCATAGTAGGTCGTTCTGATTCGTTGTGATTCGTTCTCGATCTTAGAGCATGCAATTCGTTGAGCTTCGCGCAGCACGCCATGACTTGGAGCACACCGATGGTTTAGAACATGCTCAAAACTGTCGCGCTACAACGATTTGATCACAATCGTTGCTCATATCGTTGCTATCCGTTGTGAATCGTATCGCCTCGTTGCTAATGCCCCAGTCACATGTACCCGTAAAGCCTCCGTTAGAATTTCTGTAGAATGCAACGAAATGAGGCTATTCGGTTGCAATATCAATATCGTGGCTAAACCGTAGCAATACGTGGCAGTTATTGCTTTTTCCTTCACTTAAGGAAAGGCAGAGCAAAATGTACATAATGTTCAGCTCTGCTTGCCCATGAGTGGCACGAACACACAGTTCTGCCACGTAGTGTCATGTATCACCACGTATTGCCACGTATAGCCCCTATTTCATTTCACAAAATACCAATACGTTGCTCTAACGGGAATGCTTAAAGGGGACCACCAGTCAAAGAGCAACACATCATTATAAGTTTTGGTACCCTTTTGTGATATCAAATAGATACCCAACATTTTGCAAAGGGTTGTGTAATTCATAAACAATGCAATTAATTACCACCACTTACGGAACCACTATTATTTCCTGGTTCCGTACTCGCCAAACATTTGCGAGTGCGCCAATTATATTCACGCGTACGTTTGGCGACAATATAATCCCGGACGAAGTGTTCGCTCTGCACAAAGGTAGTCTTCGTACATGCAGACCCATATAATATATGTATATTATACACATGTTGTAGTATGGTCATGCATTTTTCAATTATATTTTTTTTTCTGAAAACATATTTTTCTGAACTTGTTGAAGAATGGACTACTAAAGTAGATGTTACCTTTCATTTATAAGAATATTATTTGTGGGTGGTAGTACCCTGTAACGGGAATTAATGTGTGATTGGAACAAAATGTTCGCTGTGGTTCGTGTTCGGCGAGGGAGAACAGACGATTGCAGGACGACCTGACACGAATCGAAGAAAAACTATCCGTCTACTTCGTGTTTTCCGAGCAGTCTTCGTATGCCATGTTTTGTGACTTTCTACATCGTTGTGCGTCGTACCGATTCGTTGCAGTTCGCCTCAAATCGCCACAACATATTATTTAAAATGGAGCTTTACACGAACCAGAACGGATAGTGACGATCTTTACAACGAAGCGGTACGAGTCAGAACAAATTGTAACGAAGTGAAAATGACTGAACACGAATTCACAACGAAAACTAGTGTCGAGTTTGATAACAAAAATCGACAGTTTTGAACAGTAAACTGTAAGCCGAACCTCTTTGCGCAAGGAATAAATGAAAGATGGATTTGAAAAGGACATCTTCGAGGTCGCGATTACCGTAAGTTGAAGCGATGACGCTGGTTTTCCTCGACGATCAACTTGATAAAGAAAATCGGCATGAACAATTTGATGTTTCCTTCCAGTTATCGCGAGCTGAGTAAATTACACGAGATTATTTTTGTCCCAAAAAATCGACCTCTCGTCAACCGATTAAACTAGAAAACTGCTGTGGGTGAGAGAGAAATATGGCTAGGGTAAGGTCGTTTCTGCATGAATATACAGTAGATCCGTGTAAAACGTGTGCTACCTTTGCAGTAAGGTTGGCTTACTGGCAAGGACTGTTTATTTTCCGTGAGTTGATTTTGTACTAACTTTAATGGATTAATACTTTAATGATTACTACCACTCCCTCATATCAGAGGATGCCTTCCATAGAGTTCACAGGGAGTAGCAATGCATGTTATAGGAACGAATATAGTACCAGTAACATGAATAAACAACCAATAAACCAACCAACCAACCAACCAACCAACCAACCAACCAACCATGCAACAAAAAAACAAAACAAACAAACAAACTAAATTACTAACAAATGACCAAATAAAGACACAAACATATAACCCTCGGTTTATCTGATCATCATGCACGTGGGCATTTCCACGGGAAAGGGGACATCGCATCTGTAACTAGGATTGAAAGCGAAAGACCCTGGGCCATTTTCGAGAGAACGTACGTAAAGCCCCGGTCACATACTCAAGGTGTTATGGCGAACTGCAACGAATCACAACGATTAAGACAAACGAATCAACTCGATTTAGCCACGGTTTAACAACGAATGTGGAAGATTATTGTACGGCGACACAGAACGAATATTCGTTGTTCCTCGCTTCTCAACGAGTTAGTTCGTCCTTATTTTGTCTTTAAAGGGGTAGTACAGTTTTGGTAAGGCTGAACTTTAGTAACCAAACCTGGACAGTAACATTATAAACTAATAGTTATTACTCTACCATGCTCGAAAGGTATACAAAATTACAAACGACTAAGTAAAAAGCCTGTTATCATTTAAAAAAGAGCCATTAAAACACAAGAGGGCGCTTTCTAAAAAGGCATTGGTTTCAACCATTTTTCATACAAAATAATGCATGTGATGTTCTATTGAAATAATGATTAAGTAAATAGATCATCAACAACTATTTAAAAAACGCTTTTGAAAATTTTTGAAAAAGTGTAAGCATTTTTTTAATTTTTGGAAAAAATCATCTAATTATTTGGGCCCCAAATAATTATAAGATCAAATATATTTATTGATATTTCAGCCGTTTCTGGACCGATTTTGACCAAATAAAGTTTATTCTGCCATTAAAATTGCATGTTCTCTCAAATTCGACACTCAGTTTTTCATTATCTCACAAAGAAATTGTGATGTGCAGCGCCCTCTCTACCAAAACTAAACTACCCCTTTAACCATCGTGGTTGAAAAATCGTTGCAGAAAAAAATTGCGGTCCCATAGTGGCCATTTCTACGGCGAATCGCAACGAATTAGAATTCGTATAGAGAAAATCGTTTAGGTCGTTCTGATTCGTTGTAATTCGTTCTCGATCTTAGAGCAATTCGTTGCGCTTCGCGCAGCACGCCATGACTTGCGGAGGCACACAGATTGTTTTGAACATGCTCAAAACTGTCGGCGCACTACAACGATTTGATCACAATCGTTGCTCATATCGTTGCTATCCGTTGTGAATCGTATCGCCTCGTTGCTAATGCCCCAATCACATGTACCTGTAAAGCCCCCCGTTAGAATTTCTGTAGAATGCAACGAAATGAGGCTATTCGGTGGCAATATCGTGGCTAAACCGTAGCAATACGTGGCAGTTATTGCTTTTACCTTCACTTAACATGCTTAAGGAAAGGCAGAGCAAAATATACCTAATGTTCAGCTCTGCTTTCCCATGAGTGGCACGAACCCACAGTTCTGTCACGTAGTATCATGTATCACCACGTATTGCCATGGAATAGCCACAAAATTGCCACGTATAGCCCCATTTCATTTCACAAAATACCAATACGTTGCTCTAACGGGAATGCTTAACGGGAATGAATGTGCGACTGGAACAAAATGTTCGCTGTGGTTCATGTTCGACGAGGGAGAACAGACGATTGCAGGACGACCTAGCACGAATCGAAGACAAATTCTCCGTCTACTTCGTGTTTTCCGAGCAATCATCGTATGCCTCGTTTTGTGACCTTCTACACCGGTAAATTCAGAACGTGATTGGTTAAATCCTGTCACGTGACTATTTATTAATTTCAACAAACATGCACGACCGTGCAGGAACTGCGTGCGATGTCACTTTTTGTTGCGCGGTATTTGCACGGCTGTGACGTCACCATGCTTGTTTACATTGTTTCGATCTAGATCGAAGTAAAAACTCGCGAAAGTGATCTAAAAAAGATGGAAAAAGCTTCCTTTTGTAAATTATCTGTTTCGTAGTAAATACATGTTGGCAGTTTCTTAAATTATATGGTATGTGGTTTGGTATTCCTAAGTTTGGGAATGGAAATGTAGGCCTATGCAGTCCTTTTATAATTCTCACTTTTACGGACAATGTTTCGGCGATTTCGCATCAAACTGAATTTGGTGAATTTTACTCCGAGCATCAGTCAGTGAGCTTATTGGAGTAGTGTCCCAGTAGTGATGATGAATGGTATGTAAATTCCTAATAAATTCACATTCTAGAGAGTAGATAGACTGGGTTATTGTAGCAAGTCTGTTTCAAAATAAAAATCCAGTAAAATAAACAATTCCGTGGTTGAGCTCGTTTTATAAAACAAATAATACTACGGTCTTATTATCGTGCGTCATGTAAATGCATCGTACTCTCGGTTTTGTTAGATGTGCGCATGCGCACCTCGGCTTACGCCTCGTGCACTGCACACATAACAAAACCTCGCGTGCGATGCATTTACACAACGCACTCTAGACCGTGTATTATTTGTATATTATAAAACGGCTCTGGTGAATTCTGTAACCGTTAACGTGATTGGTTAAATCCTGTCACGTGACTATTCATTAAATTTCAACAAACATGCACGACCGTGCAAAACAGGGTGCAACCGGGGTGCGTTACTCGTTTTCGTTGCACAACTTTTTGCACGGCTGTGACGTCACAATTCAATGTACATGCAGTTCCCGGACACACCCCCCCCCCCCCCCCCCCCCCCCCTCCCGTGTCGAGTCGTAATGTGTCGAGCAATCGAGGACTAAATTATATTATAACCGTCATCACTGGCGTAAATCTGTCCGGAAAACACAATGCATTGGGGGGTCGAGCAATTGTTCACAAACGGTTTGTGAACAATTGCTCGACCCCCCAATGCATTGTGCTTTCCGAACAGATTTACGCCAGTGACCGTCATCAACCCTGCCCCAGTTAATCGGCCAAGCTACTAAATGACCGATCACAAAATAGATTATCCCATTCATTGCGCTTTGTATCCGAGGAAAGTTCTCAATGAATCTAATCGATGTTTTTTTTCTTTCTAGTATCGCGATTTAGGGGATCTGCGCAGAAGTAGCGCATGACGTCATACGGCAGTCACTCAGTTCCACACAGTACTTTAAAGGGACAGGTCCACTTTTACAAAAACGTCTGAACAGCTTTCAGTTGATGGATGGGGATCAATGTAACACGCAAAAAAAAATCAGAGCGAACAGCCCTCTAATTTGGATTCTACGATTGAAAAACGAATGCGTCCCTCCATTTAAACTATATATCGGTCAATAAAGGAGTTTAACTGATTTAGCATAATATTACAACAATATAGTACTAATTCTCGTAAAGTTATTGTGAAGCCGACGTTTGTTAACATATGTCACGGAAAAAGATCTCAAAAAGAAAGAATATATAATTACATGTAGTCAGTTTAAGCGATGTTTGGGTATTTTGCTTGGTAAACGCTCACACATTAGTACTTATGCGCGGGTCACGTAGCTAGCGCAGGTCACGTAGGGGTCATGCATACCGATCTGGCACTCCGTGAAATCTATGTACGAACTTACTCACCGGCCGAAAATACGTATGTACCTAATTAACCGACGTCCCTCAGTTTATTCAGTTTTAGGTCTATAACTCCACGAAAAAGAGATTTCAAGCCCTAATTTTTTCAGGCATGCTATTAAATGACATTTCCTTTCATATAAGACAATAACCTCGCAACTTTTTAATTTTGGCTTGCAAAAGTGGATCTCTCCCTTTAAATACAGACCGCTATAATACTAGTATATCTTTCAATTTAACCCCTACAATGCGGAGCAGTCATTCATAGCGGGAGCAATGGGTGAGGAAGCCGAAGTGAAGAGAGGATCGGGGGAACGAGGGATGTCCCGAAGTATTTCGTCATCGTCCATTCATTCATCCGCTCGCTCAGCTGTAGTCGGGGAGGCAGAACAGAACAAAAAGGGGGATGGGTCGTTCGTAAAGCTTCTTATTGTTCGACTCTCGACCCCTTGTCGTCTCCCCCATTCATACTTTCCGGCCGAGCTACACGTGGTTGGTTTTTTATTAATTCCCCCCTTTGATTTCTTGGCGGAAACACTGGGGTCTCCCCCGCAGCTCGGGAAGGGTATAAAAGACCGGTGCATGGAACCAGACTTCAATCATTTGATCAGACTCGACCAACACGTGACAACTCTACGATGGTCAGCAACCTACCACCCTTCGTCTATTCTTTAACTCTTTTCTGGTCGTCACACATTAAACCGCCTGTTTCAATCTGGAACCACGTTTCACGATTTTAATAGCTGATTTTTTGACATCTCCGCCCGTTTTATGAATTTTCTTAGCAATTATTGGCATCAAGCAACTAATTTCGACATATAGGTGAGTCATTTTTTGTAATATTTCCTTCTCTGCCAGAATACTCCTAAAACTCGTGTTTAAAGTTTAATTTATGTTGAATTTTGTAGTAAGTTCTGATAGTAAAATATTACTTTTTGTCAATTGATGGGCTAATTGTGTAATGGTTGTTGTATGAATCTTGCAAGCACACATCTTGGTATTGCCAATGCCAACCGAATTAAACTTGAGTTAACTATAATAGTCTGAATATACTTGAACAAAAATGACACGGTCCAAATCGAACACACATAAAATTATTCCTCTCGTGTCCCTCGAAATTTGCTCTCCGAAAAATGCCATAATTAATAAAAATTATAGTTTAAAACATTAGGTTTCATTCAAATGTGATGATAATGATGACTTAGATAAATACATTTCTAGAAGTATGGATGAAGTTTAATTTCCAGTGCATTCGTCTGAGCAAGTATCAATCTAAGTATGATATCGTCGACTGTTTGCTACATTCTTCTCTATTTGAGGCCAAATGTTCAGATAACACTTAATTTTAATTTGTGGAAAATGTATCTGGGCAAAATACCATGGCTGCATGCATAGCCTACAAACAGCTAAGTGAATATTTCCCCCCCCCCCCTTTGAGGGGGGAAGGGGTAATGATCAATTATAAATCGATGTATTACTCAATTCATTTGAAAAGGAAACAAACAAGTACATTTTAGGTGATCAGGTTTCGTTTATATTTGTTCCAGGTTTGGAGAGCTAAAAAAAAAAAAAAGCGATCGCAATTATCGTGCACGATGTCTGTCACGACCACGAGCACCTTGTCGCTGCGATGCGTCACCATCATCGGGATGGTATTCTGCGCCAGTCTCCATCACACTCACGGGGCCTCCATCGTCGATCGGCTCATGGGCAGCAGGTGGTCGAGGTCGAGACGGCAATCGAGCGACGAGACGATGACCTCGACCAACGACTGCACGCTGGACCTCGGCATCCTACGACAGCTCAGGGAAATAGAGAGAGACATACAGACGATCTTTATAAATTATGTAAGTATGATATGATAGCGAAATAGTAGTTCATCGACAGAACGCGAGAGAGAGGGGGTGGGGGGCAACCAGTAGATCGTTATCATTACTACTGTATATATTATAAATTTAAATTAGAATTAGAATTTAAAATAAGAGAGAAAGGCAGAGAGAGAGAGAGACATTTAGAAGATCGTAATACTTAAACACGTACTGTCAGTATATCAAAATAGGAAATCAGAGAGATAAAATGGGACAGAGGGGACATTCATACGAGTTTATTTATCATACGCTTAGTTATACATCAACATTAAAAGTAAGAGAGATAGAGAGAGAAGGGGGAGAGGAAGATGACAATTATTATGTAAAAGTCTTCGGAATCTCTGTTAGGTTTTGTCAGGATAAACCAAACTGGTTCGGCTTATCAATAATTGATAATAATTCATAATTGTCTGTAATAATTGCCGTATGAAGAAAAACAAAATTATCATGATAGACGAGATATAAATAATTTGTAGAAAGTTTAAAATATGTATCTGTTTTGGGGGGCAAGTATTATTAATTAAGTACGTTTGAACATTTCTTTTTAGTTACATTTTCATATCGGATTTAACTTCAGCCTCGAGGTTATTTATGTGAGATCAAGCACATCACTGTTGTCACATGCAAACAATAATAAAGGGTTGATAAAATAATGTGTATATAGTCTGATATATACCACTGAGTGATGAGTGAAAGTTCCAAGATAAATTAATGTTACATCGCCACATTGCTACTTGCCAACTCATTACCAAAGGTTTGGAAAAAGTTTATATGATCATCACTATTTTTTAAATTTAACTACCGTAATTGAAAGTAAAATATCTCAAATAAGAGGACATTTGGGAAGCTGGTTTTATATTGCTATCAGCAAGAGGAAACTAGTAAAAGCATTAAAGAATTACAACAGTTTCAAGTGAGTTTGGTCGATTCGAACAAAGATCATTACTACCGATCCTTTTTTGTCGTACCGTAGAAGCATGATATAAAGAAATGTATAAGAAATATCTAATACACATTTAAAGGGATAGTTGAGTTCTGGTAAAGAGAGTACATGTTTTGGTCAAACTGAATTTTAGTAACCAAAACCTGCACCATTACATTACAAACTAATAGTTATAACTCCACCATGCTTGAAAGGAATACAAAATTACAAATGACTAAGTAAAAAGCCTGTTATCATTCAATATGAGCCGTTAAAACTCAAGAGGGCGCTCTCTAAACACTCATCGGTTTTAACCATCTTAAATAAAATATTGTGCATGTGATGTTTTGTTGAAATAGTGATTCGATAGAGAGATAATCAACAACTATTTAAAACCTATTTTGTAAATTTTGTTTGAAAAGAGGAAGCATTTAAAACAAAATTAACGGCTGGTTCAAAATTATTGAATAATTGTGGGGCCCCACATTTAGTACAAATGGTAATGTTTTTGGATATTTCAGCCATTTCTGAACCGATTTTGATCAAATAAAGTTCATTCTGTCATTAAAATTGTATGCTCTTTCGTATTTGACACTCAGTTTGTCATTATCTAACAACAACATTATTTTGTGTAGCGCCCTCTATACCAAAACTCAACTATCCCTTTAATTCCTGATATACCAAAATGTATGCGGGAGTCGGCATTACTGTAATAAAATCTTGATTGATATGTTGTAATATTATGTATACATGTTTTGTTTTAATTGTTTTTAGTTGTTCACATAATCTCTTGTTAGAAGGGCTATAAGTTTGACTAGCATATTATGCTATTTCTTAGCCTTTTATTTGGGCCAATTGATGAGTAATTGTTAAATATTGTGCGTATATGATTTTTGGGGTATTGGTAAATAAATAAATTCAATTCAAATTCAATTCAATTCCATTAAATTTTAACCTGATATACCTGATCATGAGGTAAAGTTCAGAAGAAAAAAAAATGAACGAAGATTTGTAATCTAGTTTATATTTCCTCCCTCTTTTAATACCAGATCTTTGCACCCGGCTTACCAATGCTAGATTCAACGTGTTTCCCGTCCATAGAGGTGAGTTTGCAAACTTATCTTTCATGTTATAAATGTACACAGTATTCTTATTTTTGCCTGTCAGCTCTAGACCGTGAACCGCTCTATTATTCAAAATAACTTTGCGCCAATGCCCCCTCCTTTGCTCTGTTTCATTAAAAAAAAAACTTGTGCAAGTATCGTCAGTGGCCAATCATTGTAACTACCATGGCAGCATCTGCAATGTTCCGCGCTGATTGGCTGTTGACCTGTCAATAATTGGACATTTTCAACAATTGTCAAGTTTCATGAAACGGGGCCCTGATCCCCAAAGTCCCCCACCCCTTTATATCTGACAAAATCGGACTTGCTATCGTTAAAACGAATAGTTATAATTAAACTTTGCTTGAATTGGCTGAATATTATATAACCCCCCCCCCCCCCCCCCCCCCCCCCCCCACCCCCCCATATTATACGTTTTGAATTTCAGATATACTCTTTTTAATAACTTGCAAGGTCTCCTGATAATTTATGTCATCTTTTAATAGTAATTCGCAAAATACATACAAAACTATTTCGCCTCTTTTTTCCCCTTTTGGCATTGCTAAAAAATATATTCTATGTGATTGGAGTATTTTAAAAATAAATATTGCTTTGTATTATTCTATATTATGTAAATAATAATCATTGAATTATTTTGTTTTGAAATTGTGTATTATGTGTCGTTAACTTGTACTATGAATTGAGAAACTAATTACAATGATAATATAATATTTTAAGTACACGAAATGAAGAGGAAAAAAACCTAGATCCCCAATCGATCCATACTTGACACGTATCTATATTTTCCACACCCCGGGGAGCATTCAAGCCGGGCAACAAACTTGTTACAATTCTACGTTTGCGTTCTCTTGCACTCACCATGCCGCTTGGAAGAAATGCTCCCCAGGGAGTGGAGATGGTGCACACAATGTATGCTAGTTTGCATTATATCCTATGATTGGGGTAGTGTAAAGCGCTTAGAGATGAAATTGTGTCATATTAGGCATTATATAAATCGAAGTTATTATAATTTATATAATTATTATTATTTGTATTATTATCATTATCATTATATAGGCTTCTTCTGGTCATAACGGTCAGTGGATAGTGGCCAGAGTGGAGCAGATCCGCCAATTTATGCCTTGGTACCGTGAGATAGAGCTACACGCCGACCGACCCGACTCGCTACTCCTGCCCGGCTTCTACCCGCGCTTCCTCAGTCTCATCAACATGGTCAACTCCACCGTAGATCGGCTCGAACATCGAGTAAGTTTTACATTATTTAGTTAAATAAAGTGATTTATATAGTAACGTTGTTGACATGTGCAAAACGTGATGAATGTTTGATACAATGTGGGTGTTTGTGATCTGATATGTCCACTGAGTTATGTGTGAAAATCTCACGTTAAATGGATGTTATATGGCCAATTAATGAGTGAAAATCGCTAACTCATTGCACTGACTTTAACCGCTATAATTCATATTGGATTTTGAGGATTTGGACAATGTTACTAAGTCCCTTTAAGTCATCTCGTGCTAATCGTTTTGCCAATCCCTTTTCTGATAGCCCCATATAGACCATACGTATTCTGTTATTAGCGAAAACTACAGATCAAGGGGACCTCTGCTAGCTCCGTAACTTTAACTTTCCCCTCTCTAATATGTTATGGAAATGTTTTGCATTTTACGTGCAACACTCTTTTTGTTTTACCTTAAGTTCCTCCAAAAGTAATTCTACATTTTAGTGATCACCGTAACCAAGAAAATTAAATCGTGGACAATTTCTCCTATTTATGATTGGATTAACGTCATGAAAAAAAACTGCATCATTTCGCGTGACCACTTTCACTTCCCCCGGTATACTTCACCAGTTGATTTCATATAATTCGAGTTTGTGTCTAAACTATAAATACTGGTAATTTTACTAATTTTTTCTTCTTCTTCTTTGTTCAATTACAGATTGTTTCTCTTAAAAACAGAACGGCTTGTTCGTGTCCAGACACGGTTTTAGATAGAACCGTGGTGCTAACGGAAAGATGCCATGTAAGTAACTTAAAGGGATAGTTGAGTTTTGGTCAAACTAAATTTTATTAACCAAAACCTACACCATTACAGTACAACCTAATAGTTATAACTCCACCATGGTCGAAAGGTATAGACAATTACAAACGACCAAGTAAAAACCCGGTTATCATTCAAAAATAGCTGTTACAACTCAAGAGGGCGCTTTCTAAAAAAAAAAAGATTTTCATTTCACATGTTTTATTCAATGAACTTTCAAATGGAATTAAAATCAACCAATTTAGTGTTATGGGGCATTTCAGGAAGTACCAATACTCAAGTGTACCTTTAACAGGGAACAAACACCCCTAAATAATACGTTAACGCGATTAGTTTTAGCAGGTCAATCAATTCAATTCATAATATTGTATATCATTTATCATTATTACAGTAATAATCGTTTATAAGTTTGCAAATATAATATACAGATAAATATTGTCCGTAGGCAATAGTCTAGTTTCGCAGACCCATTGACACATGGTTAAGTCCTACGGTTCGTTTATTTATAATCTCTAATAACATATTTCTCCAAAAATTATTTTTACTCTTTTGCTGGAGTTGTCTTGTACAAAAATTAGTCTCATAAAAAAAAAGTTAATTTCGCCCATAAAGTTTTCTGGGACAATGTACTTCAAATCAGGCATTATTTAAGTAGTAGACAAATTGTATTATTAGCATTGCTTCATTAGTGCGTATATTTTATTTTTCATACTATCGTTCATGCATTGACATGACATGAAACAGCTATGCTAAAGATCATACAATCATGTCTTATGTATAATGTATGTATACCATGTATCATATTATTTTCAAAACAAATATTTTTACTCAATTTGAGAATCTATGGATGCAAACAAATAAAATACATGAATACATTTTAATACAAAATGATTAATTGTCTTGTTCTATTGTATTATTTTGCTTTCAACAGATTCCAGCGCCGCCAGAAATCATGTTCCCGGACACTTTCCACCGGGACGTGTCTAGCGTGATCCGACTACTGCACCAAATCCTCCACGATCTCAACTCGCGTCGCATGGACACCGCCATTTGCTGACCTACCGTCTGCACAATGGGAGCTGGGCATTAAAGGTGATGCGTTGCCGCCGATCTAGAGAGTAGACTAGAGTTGTTTCGGAAAAATTAACCCACCGCGGCACCGGACGGCGCCCTGACTTCATGACCGTTACGGAATCATGTGTGGGCGCAACACGCATGCAACTCCCTAGCATTGATGTAAGATACAGAGCGTGCGCCGCGTGCGTCGCGTGCGTAGTATCCGGTATAGAATACGTTAGTGTGACGTCACAGCTATTCATTGACATGGGTAACGGTTCTAAACATTTTCAGGCAAGCCAGACATTATTTTCTGAACCCGCAACAAAGATTAAGTTGTTTAGAACCATTGCTATTATGTTAAAACAAAATAATGTGACGTCACTACTTCGGTACTATATAGTATCATGCATGGTGCCTCACTGCCAGCTATTTGTAAAGCGCCCTCTTTTAAAAGTGACGACACTCCGACTTTAAAGGAAAATTAAACTATTGTTTTCACTATACATGCTCTTAGAGACTGACTAGTAGGAATAGTATCTGAAAGTTTGAGCACAATCAGTCAAGGGTTAGGGTTTAGGGCTAGGGACCCAAGTTGGCAACGCACTTTAGCAAATTTGTGGACAATTCCCCATAATAATGTTTTGTAAAAAAAAAAACACATTTAAATTTCTATTTTCACGAAATATATATGTTTCCCCTTTTTTTAAATTTCAACATACATCATTATATTTTGTAGAATAAATGTGTACACAACTCATAGTGAAGTGAATTGGAATAGTTTGACGATGAAATAAAATTGGACAAGTGTGACATTTTGTGAACAAAAAACATCTGGGGAGTTGTCCACAAATGTATCACGGTGCGTTGCGGATTTGAGTCCCCAATACAAAATGTTGATATCTTTAAAGAGCCACGGTTTTCTAATTTCTTGGCTGGTTATACTCAAACTTTCGGAGATTAATCCTTCCATTTGCTCTTTGACTATGAAAACAACCGTTTAGCATTTGTTTTAATTGTCCTTTATGTTGCCATTGCCGTAGCAAACGAAGACAGGGGGGGGGGGGGGGGGCTATTACATCCCCTATGTGGATCCGTGCCCAATGCTACACCCTTCCCCTTATCCCTATAGGGCATAGTCTCTGTCACCAGTCGCTTGTGACATCCAGGCCTGAGGCATTTTACTATAAAGGCTAGTATAGATCCGCAGATCGCAGCACGATTTCGAACGACCTGACTGTCTAAACCTGACAAAGGGCTGATCTATGTTGCTAAGACTACCGTTATTTAATTATCCGATATTGAATTCCAGAATAGTTGCATGTGTACGACGATTGAATACAATTATATAGCCAAATCAACCGCTCCTTTTTGCGAACATAGTTGCCTAATCCTGAATCGTTATAGATTGGTACAAATAAATATATGTGAAGACTTACTGAAATGTATTTATGCTTCCTGTAAGTTGCCAATTCGTATTTATAAGAAGAAGCATTTTCATGCTAATTCGTATTTATATAATATATTTATCGGACAAAAGGTTTTTACGGACAAAATATATATAACTTTTGAAAGTATACGTAAGTACATAATTATATTCTAATTTAATGAATATTATACAGTAATCTTTGTAAGTTTGTCAAATCAGCCAGTGCACTCGTGTTTATTGGAAAGACAAAATACTGTCTCTAAACAATATGATATATGATGTATTATATAGTAATTTATTTATTTATATATTTATGTCATGAATTTTCTATGGACTATTTCATGTATTTATTTATTTCAATGAGTCATTACACGAATAATTTTAAAGCACCGGTTATTTAAAGATTCTTCATGTTGATAGTTGTAATAGTATATATCATTGCATTAGATGTTTTTAAATGTGTACGTAAAATACAACCCCAAGATCGTGATTATCAATATATTATATTTTGAATCATCGATTTTATTATTATTAATTTATTAATTATTATTAATTTTAATTTCTTAGTTTGATGTTTGAGATTCGTGGATAAATTATCCATGTCATTATAAAAATACCCAAAATGCGCGATGCTTAATATTTTTAATATTCGCTTTCTAATTAGTGTTATGCCTTGTGTTATCCATTTAATGTTGACACATGTGAAAGTATTATTACAATGTTGTATGGTTATTCCAGCAACATCATTGCAAGAACTTTCTTGATAACCGAAAATTTGCCAAAAAAGTTTATATGTGTATATTATAATTGCACCTTATTTATACATGTATGAATTATAATTGTAGTTAAATAGTCATTGATTAATTAGTTGAATTGATTAATTGATTGATTTGATCTATTGATTTACTAATATTTGTCAATTTTCAAATCCAGTGATATATATATATATTTTCGTATGATGTTAGTAACATATTGCGGTATCTGGATATCTATGTTTCAACAATCGGCAAATTAGTCGCGCCTTCTTTTTAAAATTATGATGCTTGAATTGCAGCCAATTTGCTTATTTTAGGGCTGATGTCTAAAGCAAATTCCGTTGTATTGTATTAAAACTGAAAGATGTGTCCTGCCATTTCGTCTAAACAAAGTGAATTTGTCTAATGCAATTGTGTCTAATGTACACACAGTTTATTTAAACGATATAGTCATATAATATGGTCTACAAATCATTATAGTCTAATTTTCGCTTGACAATGCTCTAGAACGTTTGTAGGGACATATCCAATTTGTTATTACCTATTGTTCTGATTTGCATTGTGAATGGTGTCTAATTAGAATATAGGTTAGTGATAAATTGGCGTTATACCGAACAGTATAGACAGAATTGTGATTAACCAAACAGACTGTTAAACTGACTATAAGCTGCAATGGTAAATAGCCAAACTGACTATTAGACGCAATGGTAATTAACCAAAATGACTATTAGACGCAATGGTAATTAACAAAACCGACTTTTAGACGCAATGGTAATTAACCAAACCGACTTTTAGACGCAATGGTAATTAACCAAACTGACTATTAGACGCAATGGCAATTAACCAAACTGACTATTAGACGCAATGGTAATTAACCAAACTGACCATTAGACGCAATGGTAATTAACCAAACTGACTATTAGACGCAATGGTAATTAACCAAACTGACTATTAGACGCAATGGTAATTAACCAAACTGACTATTAGACGTAATAGTAATTAACCAAACTGACTATTAAACGCAATGGTAATTAACCAAACGGACTATTAGACGCAATGGTAATTAACCAAACCGACTATTAGACGCAATGGTAATTAACCAAACTGACTATTAGACGTAAAAGTAATTAACCAAACTGACTATAAACGCAATGGTAATTAACCAAACGGACTATTAGACAGAATGATTATTAACCAAACTGACTATTAGACACAATGGTAATTAACCAAACTGACTATTAGACGCAATGGTAATTAACCAAACTGACTATTAGATGCAATGGTAATTAACCAAACTGACTATTAGACGCAATGGTAATTAGCCAAACTGACTATTAGATGCAACGGTTATTAACCAAACTGACTATTAGACGCAATGGTTATTAACCAAACTGACTATTAGACGCTTCGCTATTTAACCAAACTGTCTATTAAACGCAATGGTAATTAACCCAACTGACGATTAGACGCAATTGTTATTAACCAAACGGACTATTAGACAGAATGATTATTAACCAAACTGACTATTAGACACAATGGTAATTAACCAAACTGACTATTAGACGCTTCGCTATTTAACCAAACTGTCTATTAAACGCAATGGTAATTAACCAAACTGACTATTAGACGCAATGGTAATTAACCAAACTGACTATTAGACGCAATGGTAATTAACCAAACTGACTATTAGACGCAATGGTAATTAACCAAACTGACTATTAGACGCAATGGTTATTAACCAAACTGACTATTGGACGCAATGGTTATTAACCAAACTGACTATTAGACGCTTCGCTATTTAACCAAACTGTCTATTAAACGCAATGGTAATTAACCCAAACTGACGATTAGACGCAATTGTTATTTACCAAACGGACTATTAGACAGAATGATTATTAACCAACCTGACTATTAGACAGAATGATTATTAACTAAACTGACTATTAGACGGAATGATTATTTACCAAACTGACCACTAGACGCAATGGTTATTAACCGAACTGACTATTAGACGCAATGATAATTAACCACAACGAATTATTAGACGCAATGGTAATTAACCAAACTGACCGTTAGACGGAATGGTTTTTTTTAAACTGAACTGCATGACTATTATACAAAATGGAAATTACGTGGATCATAATAAACACTTTGAGAGAATACGACAAGTTGTAAACTAAGTATGATTCTAAAAACTTGATATGGATATTCGATGAACTGGCGTAGGCATAACTAGCAGTAAACAAATAAGGTTTTATGCAGTATTATTCAGCATTATCTTATAGCCTATGTACTAAGCCTCGTTTACAAGGATCTCCAAAATTTGAAGGGGACATATTTGTTGTCACCAGAAGAGTATAACAACATTATTGTATGCAACGGGACTCTGATATATATATATCTTGCTATAATATGCGCGTGCTGGTAACGAGCAATATCTAGCTATGCGTTTATAAGTCCGCGTGGATATCGTTAATTTTGTTTTAATTTTATCGCAAATGAAGCACAAATGAATAAATGTCTTGCTGATGAAGAAATAAATGTTTGCCATGCTGAAGAAGAATTGCTCGAATTGTTATCTAATTTATTTTGAAATATACGTGTATTTGTTCATTTTGGAATGTGTTAGTGTTTTAGTGTAAACATGAGATTGGCACGTACCACTTCTAGTCCAGATTCTCTGTATTAATTTAATTTTATGATGGCACTTTATTCAACAATCACTGATGAGTGCTGATCGACATAGAATCGTGAGAGAGAAATAATATGACTTAAGAAAATGGTGAGAAAGAAGGAAAGCAATCATAACAAACGAAATGACGGATATGGAGTCGAACAGAAGGAGAAAGAATTAAGGAAGGAAATAAAATACACAAACATGATAAGAATTGTTGAAAAGATAACGACGCAGACAGAAGAAGATGGATGATATGCGAAGAGGTCTTGGAGGAGGGGGAGAGGGAGAGAAGGGGAGGTAGAGGGAGGATGAAGAGATGGGATGTGGGGGTGGTGAGAGAGGGGGAGAGGGGGAGGGGAGGTGGGGAGGTGGGGGAGCCGGGAGATTAAGATAGAGCGACGGAGATAGAGAGGATGTGGGGGACTATACTTCTGAGTTTCTTATCAATCACTCAATCACTCAATCAGACATTGATATTCAAGTTGTAACAATATTATAATTGCAATTAAAGACAGGGCGAAACACGACAATTGCAAAATGCATTGTGACCTTTATTTTGACATAATTACTACATAATTATCAAGCATGATAATATATATTATTTTCATAAAACCACTAGCCTTACAAACGGTTACTGCATTTTAATATTATAGAGCTGAGTGGCACAAAATCATATTTTTGAGGCGAAACTTTTATTATAAAAAAGGGCGATTAAAAAAGGCAAATGACGTTACATGATCTTAGTTCTTAGATGAACTCGAAGTGAAAGTATGACTTATTTCAATTGAAGTAGGCTTATTATTAAAACATGATTATAACCAAAAATATTACAACAAAGTTGCAGTTACATTAAGTTTAGCCTAGATCCAGATAAAACGGTTAAGTACTCATTTAATTAATTATAGACATCCATTTTGGTATTATGTACTGATCAATTACACTTGGTCACTGCGATGCATCCCATTTTATCTAGAGCATAATACACGAACGCGTCAAAGCATGGCCGCCATGACCGTGAAAAGTTATTCCCCGAAACACATTATTTTTCGAAAAACATCTGATGTGATGATTCATTTGCTTTCAAATAGGGTGTTGTTAATATTTTAGTGAGTAAAATATTACCCCTCTCTTATTGCTATGGTCGACTCTAGTTACCATGGTAAAAATACTGACCCGCTGATTTGTTTCTAAATGCACACAGTATACAAGAGTGTTGAATTAATTGATATGGACTAGACCTTTAACCAAATTGATGGGGGATGAAGCTACTATACAAGTCATGTGACCGGCTATAGCATAACCCGACACTTGTTGGTAAAAATAAAAATTGTAGATTTTCATACCATTACAAAGGCCTCATCACAAGCTTTCATTTGACCCTTTGTTCTTATAGCTAAATGGTCAATAATTGGCGAAGATATGATTGTTTCAATTTTACAATCATAGGTCTTTTACACACATTGTGTGAACTTAAAATGCCAATTTCTTCAAAACATGAATTACCGACAAGTGCCGGGTTTTGCTATACAAAAAAATATCAACTTGTCTACAGAACCGTTTCAAGTGGATTCGTGTTGTTTAATTTGGTCCTCAGAGGGTTAATGGACATTGCCATTTAGGACAAAAGGCATAATCTTGAGTTTTATTTCATTGTATACATTACACCTAAATCTCTTAATTAAATCTAATTAAATGTCTTTAATTTTGTTTAAAGCGACATGTGATGACATAAATGGTACCCTGGGGTACCAAACGAATATCCGCCATTTTGTTCAATTATTTATTTATTTTTTAGGGCTGTACCGGGGTATAGCGTGCATACAATCGCGCGCTGCACTGCATACACAACGCAATACGGTTGTGCTTCGAGTGGACACAAGATGGCGCTACACAACGCGGTACCCCGGGGTACAACGGTACCCCGGGGTACCGCGTGTGTCATCATGTAACTAACATCATTTATCATGCGGAATGATTTCAAAAACATCTTGAATAAATTATACATTACCATAATTAATTAATATATATGTATGCAACAATTGTTTTAAGCACAGTATTGATATAGGTACCAAACATTGTAAATTACATCAATTCTGCAGATTTTGTTCTCGAAATACCTTAAATATTTAGAACAGTTTACTAATATATAATCCACTATCAGCTCTAATCTCATATGGTAACAATATGCTAAATCATCATCGCAACTCTGTGATAACATTGGTTATTTTCTTCGAATTGTAATGAATAGATGGACGAACAAATAAATTAACACTGGTATACCACGCATTCAATCACAATGAATGAATTAATTATACATTAGGATACCGTATAGTTGTGCCAAGTTAGATAACTTTGGCAGTATGTTGATATTACATGAATGGGCGTTACTTATAGAATGACTAGTTAAAGGTAATTTTCGCACATTAAAAGTACAATTCCATACATTTGATAAATTCGCTTATAAAGCTTACTGTATAAATATTTAAATAACAAGAAGGTATAACTTTCACTAATAAATATGTGCCCCTGATGAGAAGTAGTGCTAATAATGAATAAAAATACACCCTGTGAATATCTGCATCCGGGTTATTTATGCTCAATAGACTCGTTTTTTTAATTTAATTTATTCTCATGCCCATACTTCACGACCTTTGACAAAACGCTTTAATTAAAGACTGCTGGGTGTTACTAACCATCTTTTGTGGTGAAAAGTGGACGACAGTACATACTTTTGAAACATTTGGCTTAATAAATGGTTGATTCCCATCCTCGTGCATTAAATATAATATTGAACTCATCTTAAGTATTACATTGTGATTTGATTGTCAATATGACGATATTGCTTATAAAGCATACTAATTGTTTTTATATGACTATGAGACATTGGATTCTACAATAATCTATTGTAAATATTACAATAATAACATGGCAATTATTACATTATTACATCATTAAGAATATTTTGTGCATTCAATATGAATGAAGATCATTTTAGAAATATCACGCAAATAATATATTAAATAGACTGCGTCGTCATCATCCCAGAGGGCGTTTTAAAAGAGCTGACAGGGAGGTGCCATAATGGTTATACGCACGCGGCGCGCTCTGTAGTTATACCATACGGTATAGAGTTGCGCGAGTGTCACGCTCACGCACGATTCCGCCTGGGTCTGAAAACATGGCGCGCCCGAACTGTACACATTTCGGAATCTGTCGAACGAGTAACTTTAAATAACATCCATATATTGTAACATTCACGTTGCTTTGAAGCAAGAAGCAAAAAGCAAAATGCGACGATATGAAATATAAATTTACATACACACCATTATAATAATCATTTGCTAGCAATTAAGATACAATCAACACTCTCTGTCTATAGTTTTATGAAAAGATTATATTACACAGTATGATCGAAAAATGATACAAAAGTTGTTTTACTCTAATTTCATGCGCATATATATGACTTGCTTTGTGCAGTTTTGTTTTCAAAATATCAAACAACATGTTGATATTATATACATGGAATTGATAAGTTACAGATTCCATGGTTTCATGATTCTTCTCATTAAAATAATTGGCATGCCTGTGTATTATATACGGTCGCATATAATATATTGGTCCTATATGCTGCGGCCTTTAAACCTCCCCATACACCATGCGTGAATAATTTGCTTTAACTTGATAATGACCAGAACGTAGCAATGTTCAAATGTCCAATGAAATTATAAGCAAGTTAATCTTAATCAAGGTGAGATTCGGTGCATTCTTACGGCTTCATGTTATACAGTCATTGGGTATGTCTTATATTCCAACGACTATTATGACTACTGGATTCGAATGGTTTGAAATGAACTTTGATGTTGTATGACATTTGTATCGGAAATCAGATATCCCGTTGTGGCGGAAATTCTAAACTAAAATAATGATACATAAATAGTTTTTAATTTCAAGAAAGTTCTTGATAAAACGATAAATAATTAATTGGATTGCAATATCAATATGAAAATGCGACGGACTGTTAACACTATAGTATATTGGGCTAAAAAACATCAGTGATGTTTAAATGTAGGTCCAGTTAAAATACACAGGATAAATAATACATGAACTGGTAATAAACTGTGTGTTAAAAACACGAAGTTCAATAAATTATACAAGTATCACCCCTCCTCCCCCCCCCCCCCCCAAAAAAAATCCATCAATCAATCAATCAATCACAAATGAAGAAACAGAAAAAAAGATAATCTTTGTTTTTGTCGTCGTCATCATCATCATCATCAAAGTCATCGTCACCATTTCCCTCGTCGTAGTCGTCGTCGTCGTCGTCGTCACCATCCTTAAACGCAGGCGTTGCGCGTGCAGTCTATCCTCTCGTTCGTCTCAACGTAATCAGCTTTCAGTTTCTCGGCCAAAACGCTCCATGCAAACGATCTTTTCCACCCAGAAGCGCCAGAACGCGCCTTCGCGATCGAGGTTCTGCAAGAAATAACGGATAAACGATGTCTAAAATGTCGGTTAATATGACAAGGATAATACAAAGTCATCGAAATTGAAATAACAACAAAATATCGTAGAAAGACGGACCGCGCGCGCTACATTTAAAGTAGGCACCATTATCATTAGTATTATTGCTGTTATTATATTATTATTATTATTAATATTATTATAATTATTATTACTATTATTATTATTATGATTGTGATTATGATTATGATTATGATTATGATTATGATTATGATTATGATTATTATCATTATTATTAGTAGTAGTAGTATTATTATCATTAATATTATTATTATTATTATTATTATTATTGTAATGTTTGTTATCTTACCTCTTGATTTTCGTAGTGTTTGGTGAGCGTTATACCATGTAGTATCGCACAGTTGTTCTTAATCGAGAGGAGCTGATAAGGTGAATAAGAAAAATAAGACATTATTTAAACAAAATTATGTAACATGGTCACAATAATACAAATACTATTGGAGTTATAAGCAGTTTCAAAAATTTAAAGGGCTATCATTTTCATCTGTTTAGACTGACCAGTGTAGACTGCCATTTTCCCGACGGTAAACGCATGAAACGTCATCTAACTAACAACAGCGAGTTTCGTAACCACTGACTTTAGCAGCATACTCAACAACAACAACGTAAGGGGCCTTGCAAAGTTAAACAAATTCCAAACGTCTAAATAAGATTTGGAAGTGGTTGGGTGGGTCCAGGGCCATTTTGGATAACAACAAATTAAACAATTGGAAGCCCCCCCCCCCCCCCAAAAAAAAAAATAATAATAATAAATAAATAAAAATAAATAAATAAAATAAATAAATTAAAAAAGTTAGTGTCAAAAACTCTTCTCAAATCATTTAATGACTTTTTAAAAGTCATGAGTTTCTGTCGGAGATGGATTTCAAAACAAAACAAAAATTGGATAGGGGGGTGGGTGGGGTGAGCTATATCCAAATGTTATTTGGATGTTTGGAATGTTTTCTAATGTTTCTAACTTTGCAAGGCCCCTAACCAGCTTTTAATAGCTTATGTTAGACAGTGTCTTCCTAATGGGACAGCCACACATAAGGCTGCCATTAGCTGCCATTAGCTCAAAACCACATGAAAGGCGGATAGTGTCAAACACTGCATGGGTGGTAAATACATATTTTGTCCCTTCTTATTGTGAATAATCCAAAAGGTTTTGCGTGGGTTTTTATTCATATTGAAGTAAAAATTAGCGGAAGAGTGTATATTTTTGTTAAGTGTGGTCCTGTTGCACAATTCACATAAATTGTTTGTAATTAATTTTAAAAAGTAGATTGCACAAAAATAGGAAAAAACCTTCTGTAGAAATTGAGGGACAAAAATATAGTCCCACAGACACTCACATACTAGTCCAGTCAATATATGGTCTTGACCTCGGCAAAATTGCAACACGGGATTTTTTTCGGAATTCTGTTCAGGAAACTCCCCTTAACAACCAAAAAAAAGTCCCAAGAAATCGAAGTTGCGGAAAGTGGTTTAATTTGCATAATATGCAAATTAGGTATTGTTTGAATGTAAAAAATATTAAATTAATTGTTTAAAAATATATATATACTATATTGACGCCAGAAAAGTATGGCAACCCAATATTAGGATCATAAAGTACACGATGAACGCATACCCGTACTAGTAATTACTACATAATTTGCATAATATGCAAATTAGGTATTGTTTGAATGTAAAAATATTAAATTAATTGTTTAAAAATATTTATAACCTATATTGACGCCAGAAAAGTATGGCAACCCAATATTAGGATCATAAAGTACACGATGAACGCATACCCGTACTAGTAATTACTACATAATTTGCATAATATGCAAATTAGGTATTGTTTGAATGTAAAAATATTAAATTAATTGTTTAAAAATATTTATAACCTATATTGACCCCAGAAAAGTATGGCAACCCAATATTAGGATCATAAAGTACACGATGAACGCATACCCGTACTAGTAATTACTACATAATTTGCATGATATGCAAATTAGGTTTCCCCCCAAAATCAAATATTCCATATTGTTGAACAAATAGACTTGATCGAGTGGATGCAAATGATAAGCCTTTATATTTTTAAGGTCAGATATGAAACAGGTTAGGGTGACACGCAATCGAAACATTAGCATCATTAGTACTTTGCATATTATGCAAATGAGCTATAGTTTGATTGGATCAATATGAAGTTCTGTATTGTTTAAAAACTAGATGCACTATCATAGCCAGAAGAGTGTGCACATCTTGTATCAAAAGCCAATATACCATAACACACGGTGACACGTATATCAGTTCAACATAATTTGCATATCATTTGCATAATATGCAAATTAATGTCCACAAAATGGTAAAATATTGCACATTTCTTTTTAAAAAACGGACTTGATTGAGTGAATACAAACGATAAAACCTACATTTTTCAGGTCAGTAGTAGCAAGTATTTTTGTTAGACATCTTACCAAAACAGTAGGCCTGTAATTAAAGTGCTTTGCATTATGCAAATGAGCTATTGAAACGGTTACTGATAATTTTAGTTTCGATGTAACTTTGCATTTACAAATGAATGAAAACTATAGGCTACAGAATGGTAATCAATTTATACCAAGTTCAACGAACACATCTATGGACTCATCAATCGTGATAGATGATACATAAATTGGGGATATTATTCCTATTATTAGTATTTATCTGCATATAGATTCCCATGTTTCATTTGTACAACGAAATTTCAATGAAGATTTGCATTTAGAAACATAACAGGTCAAACTGTTATAGTTATGTATACAGTTTTCACAGTAAAGACATAACTGCTCATATGATATCGAGAAATAATAATAGCGTAACTTGCTTTGAACAATGCAAATAATTTAGCCTTTTTTATATTATAACATTCTAGGTTTTAAAACTGTTGAACAAAAGCGTATAACAGCAGAGATTTCTTTCAAATTTCAGCAAACATAATGGCATGTTGTCCGTACAAGTCAATTGCATCATTGCATGCTAACATGAAAGTCGACAGCGAGAATGATGGTCATTTTAAGCCCGGGGGGCCACTCAACTATATTGCTGTACACACGCGCGACCAAAAAAACGCGTAAAAAGGGTCCTTTTTGCCGATCATGACGCGTCACGCGCGTGACGCGTTTCGGGTGTCAAAAAGGCCAAAATCAGAAAAAAGGGTATGTTTGTGGAGTTAAACAAATCCCAGGGGGGGGGGGGGGGGGGGGGGGGGGGGGGGGGTCTGTCCTCATAGAAAGGGGGGGTATCATGCGTGACCAAGGACTTGCCAAAAGCAGCCTAAGCGAGTATTTGCGTGGTGCAAAAAATACACCCTAAGTAAGTGTGATTATCGGTAATTTGATACCCTAAGCAAGTAATCAATTTTTTGTAAACCCCTAAGCAAGTATTTTTGATACCCTAAGCAAGTAATCCATTTTTTGTAACCCCCTAAGCAAGTTATAACTATTTTTGATTCCCTAAGCAAGTAATCAAATTTTTGTATACCCCTAAGCAAGTCATAACTATATTTGAAACCCTAAGCAAGTAATCTTTTTTTGTTGTAAACCCCTATTAATAGCAAGTGATAACTATTTTGATACCCTAAGCAAGTAAGCTGAGTTTTTGAGACCCTAAACGAGTAATTCATCTTTTTGAGACCCTAACGAGTAATTTATCAGCCTAAAAAAGATACCCCTTTTCCTGATTTTGGGTGATTTTGAGACCCTATTCGAGATACTCGAGTATCTCGCCTGATCGTAAAAAAAAACACCCTAATTACTGGTTTTCTTGGTCACGCATGATACCCCCCCTTTCAATGAGGACAGACCCCCCCCCCCCCCCCCCCCCCCCCGGAAACAAATACGCGTTTAGGTATCTTTTTCTCCAAACTTGTTTAATTGAGAGCAATTGACGTAGACCTAGTTAAGGGGTATGTTTTAGGGGTTATACTTGTTTGGGGGGCAAAATTGTCAAAAAAGTACGCGAAAATACTTGAATAGGGTATAAATTTGACCAATGGATACAACTTGCTTAGGGTGGGTTTGAAAACCTGTGGTCGCGCGTGTGTACAGCAATATAGTTGAGTGGGCCCCCCGGGATTTTAAGATTGTTTCCCTTTATCTGAGGAACAGGAATTGAACTGAAAAGATACAACAAACTATCTAGTTTAAAAACGTAAATGTTTTTTTTTTTTTTTCAAATCGTATAGTGCAGTAAAATTGAAGGATTCACAGGTTTTCACCCGACAGGGGCCGCGACGAGAACGCTCCTTCATTGGCCCCCCAAAATAATAAAACATAAATAAACAGAAATGACCAGAAATGTTAAAATATTTCTCAAAAATATAACTATGTAACATTATCCTCTTGTCATTTTATAAAGACAACTCAAATCTGCTTACCACATGTTTTGAAATGATGTGATAATGATTTCACATGTGAAAATATACTCCGGAACGTACTTTCATTCTGGTAAATGTTCGTTATATACAGTTAGGACATGTCGCCCTGGTTACATACCGTATGTTATGCACAAGTTTTCTTTTTTGTTGTAATTATACCGAACTTACTTCAGAATCATATTTGTATACATTAATCCTGCTTAGGATAAGTTTGTTATATCATAACCTAAGAACATGTTTAGCGACTTATTATTTGTTTCTAACGTAGATGTTGCACTCACACATGCATTTAAGCGGTCATAATTTATAGTCACTTCTATTTTTGTTTGTTTATCAAAATATATTATAAATCAAACTTGAAATCGGTAAATTATAATCCTTGCTTTCTCCAGGACTGCTTCATACATATTTCTCTAAATAGAATATATCATCTTGCTTTCAAATAAAGTGTTATGATGAATAGGACATTGTCCTGCTGTCCATAATAATAATGAATTTATATAGCGCATTTTCCATATAGAATGTTCAAATGCGCTTGTTATTATGATTAATGAGTGTGTCTACTTTTAATCGTATTCAATATACATGCATTTGTTTTAACAGGCTTCATTTTTGTCAAGTTTAATGTGTACAAATGAGTTGACCATATCTCTTTGTGCCATCTACATTTCACTTAGTCATCATTCATATTCTATTGATAATGCTGATATGTTATTATTTTGAAACCACTGTCCATGTCCTCTTCATCGCTTTGTTGATGTGTCACTTATTCAAACCTTACTAAGTTTATCGTGTAAGTTTTTGTCAAAGTATATGTTTCCCTTGTAAAAATAAGCTATGAAAGGTTTATTTAGTATAATTTTGAAATATATCATTTATACAACATCTTGTGTGAGATTTCCAGTCTTGTGAATTAGCACAATTGTACATGACGGTTAACGTAACTGTATTATATGTGCATGTTATCCTTATATACATACATACATTTGTTTGTCCTTGTTTTTCATCAACAAATATCTAATCAATATGATTTTGACAATAATCAAATTACAGTGTGTATGTCTTCCTGCTCCAC